>JXCR01129088.1:676618-701665 GCA_002079205.1 Phalaenopsis hybrid cultivar
CCCTCAAATTCAGATTTTTACTTATATGATTGGGTAATTTGGCCATTTACCTCTCCTGAAATATCAATTTTGCTTATTCTGAAATATCATTTTGTTCTTCATTGCAGACTCTCCCACATTTTCTTCTATAAAAGTTAATTCATCAAAAATTTTGATGAATAATTTTATATTATTCATTAAAAAACTGACCAATCTGCTTCACCAGCTGTAATATAATCTTTTTATTTATTTATTTAATGATTGATAGCTTTAAAGGAGAAGAAAAGTTCTATTTAATTATTTTAAAAAGAGAGATATTACCTAAGAGCTTAGCAAATCATTAGCATACACGTGTATGTTTCACAACAACATTAATAATTTTAGATGTTGCACATTATTTATATGTAGATGTAATTACACTTATTTTCTTATGCAAATTAAATTTGTCAAAGGATTTACAATTTTACCATAAATTGAATGGTGTGGCAGCGTCCTCTTCAAAATTGACTCATTATTTCATGAGTCATTGGCGGATTATTACTTTGAATGGAGAAGGAAGCTTCTATTTATATTTTCTAAATGTGAAATAATATAAAAAATTCATTAGTAGCACACCTTTTTTCTTTGATAAAATTATTAATGATTTAAGGAAAAAGCTTTTTAATGCATATTTTAATGAATTATTGGGGGAACAAAATGTGGGATTTTATGCCATTTAGTGTAATTACTTACTTTTTTTTTATGTTAACAAAAATGTAAATGCTAAATTACTCTAATTAAAAGGTAGTTCTATGAATTGAGGTTTAGTAAAATATTGTCTAATTGGTTCATAACTTAATTTGGATGAGGTGTCTTAGCGAGCTTCCAACCACTCCTAATGTGCCTAATAATTCGAGTATCGTCTCTTTAAGACCAATCGTCCTAGAGTGGATTCGAACACCTGACTTGAGGGGTCTTACACCGATGATGCCAACCAACAGGCCGAGATACGGGACACAATCTTATTGAATCATAGAGTTATTTAGGTGGATTGATATGATTGTATCTTGATCTATGAATTTTGATATAAAATCTCAACCATCCAATCACAATAAAAATGTTTTGAGTATAATAAATCTTGTACGACATATATTTTGTATGATGTGTGATATCCCAATACTCAAAATAAGTTACATAAAATTAATTATTGAATCATCATAATTTAGAATCATAAAAAATTTTTCTAAAGACTTATAGTTTGTGCAACATATGACCACATAAATTTAGGTCCTTTTTTAAGCATAGTTGTCGTAAGCTAAAGCATAAATATTTTCTATTGAGTTGACTGTAATCGATGGCAAAACCGACGGCTTAAATTTTTGCAGATAAAAAAGTCTTATTTTCTAACAATTTTATGACGGCTCGTGTTGAGTTATTTTCGATAGTATATCAATAGAACATATAATCTCTTATGAATTATAAATTAATTTATGATAGTTTTTATTATAACTGACACATTAATTGCAACAAAAACTCTATAAATAAAGTCACATCCCTCTCATGAGGAAGGGAGAGCTTGAGACTTGAGGAAGAGCTTAAAGCTTTGAGAAAAAACTGAAGTCTAGCATCACTCCTGCCGTCGTCGACCATCACCGACCGCCATCAAGCACTCATCAATAAGGATGCACCACAATCTCAAAATCAAAATATTTATCTCAAAATATTTAAGTCACATTTATACCTCACAACAAAACGAATAAATACCTAAATTATCCTTTTAAAATTACACCCAGCATATGCCTTCAAACTATTTTTAGACAGGCTCAACCCCGGCTCACTAGAGCACAAGACGAACAGCACAAACAAATAATATTATCATGCCATCATTTTTCCCTCGAAATGCTCGTCATCTCCCTGCAATCCAAACAATGACAATTAAAAAAATTTCAAAAAATAATAATCAAATTCTTAATATATTTAAAAGCGAGTGAAAAATAAATTAATGATAATCAATAATAATTTATTAAAGATGGAACCTTCGTACATATTGTATCAAGATTATTTTTATTTATTTCTTTTCATATTTAACCTCAAATCGAAAATTTAATATACGTAGCCGTGTATTTTACCGGGGAGCGGACGTGAAGGGGTGACGAGTGTGCAATTTAGACCATAGTCCCCGCCCACCAAACTAGATGACTAAAAAAATTAAGTTTTTACGTACATACCACCCAATTCCTATTTAATTACATATCTAACACCAAAATTTAATTTTTTTTCATTAAAAGCATCCAATCTTACATACCAGAGTAGAAAAATATTTCCTTTTTATGCATGATAACGTATATATATGTAAATATTTTGGAATTTAGTGGTATGTATGTAAGAATTTTTTTTTTTTTTTTTTAATTTATGTGTTGAGGAGGACAAAATCTGTACGGGTTGGGGATTCGCCGACGCCGGCGGCTGCTGAGGGAGCAGCGCTATATATAAGGAACGAATTGGGAAAAAAAATTCCGTCTTGGGCCCTCCTCTCAAGCCTTTAAGCCTCGTTTTCATACTTTCTAAATATATCCATTGGGGTATCTGGCTGTTCTTCTTCTCCGCCTTTCCTTTTTCTGTGATCTTGTTATCTCCGGCTGTATTTCTTGGACTAATTTCATCCCCGGCTGTGAGGAACACGTTAAAGGTTAGATTTTTAATCCTTTTTCTATGGGTTTTTAGCTTTTTTTGGTTTATTTCCATGAATAAGGCGGAGACTTGATGTGCTATTCGTCAATGATGGCCGTCGATGATGGCAACAATAATGATTTATTTTCTATGTTAATTGAATAAGATATTTTTTTGGCTTCCTGATTTGTATTCTCTTTTCTAGGTTTCGCGCTTGGCCTGTTAAAGCTGCTTCGCCCTTGAAGGATTGAATTGATTTCTCTGTGAAAGAAGGGCTTAAGAGGTATCGCGACTGGCGACTTTCTGTGCCGAGATTTTGTTTATTAGTCTTTTCTTCTTTGTTCTTGTGCTAAATAATGACCTCTTCTGTGGGAAAAGGTGCGGTTTTTTAGTCTGTTGGGGGCAATGGAGAACGAGAGCTGTTCATGGGTGAGGAGGGCAAAGTTCGCACCAAACACTTACATCCGTTCCGGTTCTTTTAAATTCCCATCCATCAGATGGGATGAACAATCTTACAGAATCCTAGATCTGAAGAAAGAAATTATGAGCTCCGAATCAGTGCCAATGGAGTCTGTTTCAGGCTCCACGAATGCAGCTTTTTTGCCTGGTGGTTATGCTAGAAAAACAGATGGGAAATCAGGGAGAAAGATGGAGGATTTCAGTCTTGTTTCTTCAGATTCAGTTTCTACCAAATCCTCGCTGCAACATGGTGGCAGTGAGTCTTCTTCATCATCGATAAAGGATTCAAATTTACAATCCGTTGAGTTCTCCTTCCATCCCAATCTAACCACAACATCAGAAACAATGAAATTGTATTCTTATGCAGTCTGGCTTGCTTACAGTAAGAAGAAATTCAATCAAATGAAACGAAAATCCAAACCCAAGCAGAGATGTGTATCCCCACTACCAACCACCACTCTTTCTGATGTCTTTAAAGAGGCTAAATCCAATTCCAAGAGGTTCTCCACACCACCCCCTTACAGAAATAAACCACACAAGAATATCTTAGGAAAAACCAGCACTTGTAATGAATTGAACCCTCTCCAAAAATTTCATTTTGTGAAGGGCATTACCAAGTTGAGGGCAAAGAAGGAGACACCATGGACGAGGTGTTTAGATAATGGGGGNCTGTATTCTTATGCAGTCTGGCTTGCTTACAGTAAGAAGAAATTCGATCAAATGAAACGAAAATCCAAACCCAAGCAGAGATGTGTATCCCCACTACCAACCACCACTCTTTCTGATGTCTTTAAAGAGGCTAAATCCAATTCCAAGAGGTTCTCCACACCACCCCCTTACAGAAATAAACCACACAAGAATATCTTAGGAAAGACCAGCACTTGTAATGAATTGAACCCTCTCCAAAAATTTCGTTTTGTGAAGGGCATTACCAAGTTGAGGGCAAAGAAGGAGACACCATGGACGAGGTGTTTAGATAATGGGGGAGTTAAGGTGACAGCAGTAGAGACCACAAAGAACTGGATTGTAAATCTTTCCGAGCTGTACTTCGGAGCTCGATTCGCCAGTGGAGCTCATAGTAGACTTTATCATGGCATGTATAAGAATCAGCCTGTTGCTGTTAAGATTATTCGATTGCCGGACGACGATGAAAGCGGATTGATGGTGGCGCGCTTGCAAAAGCAATTCACGAGAGAGGCGACCTTTCTATCTCATCTTCGCCACCCCAATGTGATTAAGGTAGTATGGGAACTATGCTTATTACAGCTTTTCCTTCTTCAATATGCTTGAGATGAACAATTGTGAAACATTTCTTCTAGTACTTAACTATGATTAATGTTACTCTCTGATGGCTTTGATGATCTGTTTAAAGCTGAGTCATATTAATATGAAGGAAGATTGACATACACACCACTCAATTTGTATGTATTCACATATATACTGACAACTAAACTTTAATTTTTACATATATGTCAACTTAGCTATACATGAAAAGATGTATTTCTTTTTTCAAAAGTTAAAATAGTGATATTTTGTATGTGATATGAAAGATTTGAGTGGTATAAAGATAAAAAGTTTAAAGTTTTGATGCTAGTTATGTAAATAGATAAGAGTTGGGTGGAATGTATGAAAATGCCCCTACTATGAATTAAATGTATAGAGAAAATACTCGGTTTCTTCTCATAATATCTCTTTACCTTCAGCTTGCAGGGGCCTGCAACAAATCTCCCATCCTCTTCATCATCACTGAATATCTTTCCGGAGGGTCTTTGAGGACATTGTTGCGCAAACTCGATTGCTCGCTCCTTCCTCTAGATAATATGATTTCGATTGCGCTAGATGTAGCCCGCGGCATGGAGTACATTCATTCACAAGGAGTTATTCATCGTGATCTGAAGTCTGGGAATATATTATTTGATGCAAACTTCTGTGTAAAAATTGCTGATTTTGGAGTGGCATGTGAAGAAGCACATTGTGCTGTTTTTAGTGATGATGCCGGCACATATCGGTGGATGGCTCCCGAAATGATCAAGCACAAGCCATACGGCCGAAAAGTCGATGTGTACAGCTTCGGGCTGCTCTTATGGGAGATGCTTACTGGAGCCATCCCCTATGAGGACATGACTCCAGTTCAAGCAGCTTTTGCTGTTGTTAATAAGGTATTCTACATGTAAAGTTAGCATTTTTATTGTTTGTTGTTTGGCCTATTGTTGAGATATGAAGTTTTCCTGAGATTAAAATGGTGCAAAATGTCTAAAGGTTTGACATTTTTTTTCAGAATTTGAGACCGGTTATTCCGGCCGACTGTCCGGTGGTTCTGCGAGGGCTGATCGAGCGGTGTTGGTCAACGCTTCCAGAGAGGAGGCCGGAGTTTGCGCAGATTGTGAGTGTCTTAGAACAGTTTGAAGCTGATCTAGCTAATGGTGGGACACTTAAAGAGCTTCAGCTTTTGACTTCTCAGGATCATAAAAAACGGCTACTGATTTGGATTGAAATGCTGAGTTTTTCAAAAGTTGGTGGCTTTAGGCCTCCAACGGCTAAAAAATTGTAAATTTCTGTAGTTTTCGTTGATCTGATTGTAGTTATGATAGCTTCTAACCTGCAACTGTATGTAGTTGACTCTACTGAATATACTGCTGCTCTATCTCAAGAAATATGGAGTCGGCTTCCCAATGTTCAGTGAATTTTTCTGTTTCTTAATCAAAGTATATATAAATCTGGCAGTTTAGGTGTTAGATCTGTAAATATATAAGAATGTTGTGGTATGTACGTAAATATCCTTTTTGTTTTTCTTAACAAGTTGATGTGGTTGTATATGATTTGTGCTTTTGAAAAAGTTGCAATAAATAATCAAATTCTAACATAATTGACTGTGAAGAACTACTCAACATAGAAGACTTTGAAAAATAGTATGAAATGTCTCTTTTATAAATTTATATTAAAAAAGACTTGCATACCTACCGCTCAACTCATATGTTCTTACATATCTAACAACCTAAACTTCAATATTTACATACATACCCCTTTCTTATGCATGGAAAGGTGTATTTCACTCTTTAAAAGTTAAAATAATGATATTTTTTAATGTGATATGTAAATGCATGGAAATTGAGGGGTATTTATGTAAAGTTGTAGTCAAATACGTGTAACCATGGTTTATGAAGAATAAATAAAAAATGCAATAATAATTGTAGTTGGAGACTAAGTCAAGTTGGTCCGAGAAGCTCATCTAATTTCAAAGCTAAGTTGCTGATAATAGACTGCGGTGCCGTGGCGGTGCAGTGTGGCACTGCACCGCAGTTGTCAGTTTGGGTAAACTGTGGTTTGACAGCTTTCTCAAAAAAACTGGCACTGAAATCTGTATTTTTTCACCACTCTTGACTAGTTGCCGCGACAGCTTTCTAGCTGTGGTTTGATTTTTAGAAATTTTTTTCTTTTTTGAAATAGCCACAACATATTTTTGAGTATCAGATTATTATTATTCAGCAGCTTCACAATTAATTTTAATAAGCTACAGCTGTACCAAACAAGCGCTTAGACTGCTTTGGTGGGCTCTAGGTAGGCAAGCATTTTTTTTCTTAGTAGTATTTGTTTAAATATTATATAAACCCCCCTAGTCTTTATAAAATAGCATTGAGAGTAGTGTAGGAAATGCTTAATTAATAGTATTTTATTAATATGCTAATTTGATGGAGAAAGTTATGGAGCACCAATATTGAAGAGGTTTATGACGAGGATTTATTTGATTTATTTATTATTATTTTATTTGAAAGTTTAGGGTAATTTTATCATGTAGCTTGATGTATAGTTTGGAATTAAAATAAAAAAAAAAGTAAATTTATTTTTATTTATAAAATTACTAAAAAATAATTAGTTTTATTTTAATATCACCAAACAATTTGATTAATTTTAATCCTAAAGTTGAGATCTCATAGCACAAAGATATTTGAACTAACAACTTCAAAAATTAATTTTAAGATCATCCTAATTTTATTTTTAGCAATTTAAATCTAAATGATCTTTTTTGAGAGATGAGTTCTACTAGTTCAAGAGTACTCATTTATGAGATCACTAAGATAGATAGATATTCAAATAATATTATATGATTAAAGAAAACTAACCCCCGGATCATTAGACGATATCCTAATTTAAGGATGAAAAGATTATAATGTCTCCTTCAAAATTTTAATAATATGATATGTTTTAAACATCAAGGATGCCCTAGAAGGCCTCAAAAGGATCTTAGATTCAAGCTTTATGAGATTCAGTGAGTTCCCAAAGCTCCATTGCTAGCACAAAAGGTCTGTTGTTGCCATTAACCATTTCTAGCACCAACCGTCGACCATCATCGTTAATAATGATAAAGCTCATTATTGCTACACTTTTCATGCATGTCCTTGCTTATATTGACATCCATCATCTTTAACAAATTCAACGCCTGCAATCGATATTAGAGATGATGCTCACTATCAACACTAATTGTAGTGCGTCGCGGCCTATCATCCATAAATGTATGTATTTTTTGTAATGAAATTAAGTCGTTTGGTTGTCTTTTGTACCTTTCAGTTTTTAACTCTGTCGTACCTTTGTGAGGGTTTTGCACCATAGTATATTTGTTGAGTGATTGATGCTCAGTAAAGTTCTTGTCGTTCTAATGTTTTGACTGGCTCAAGTCTTACTTTGCCAACCTCATTTTGTTTTTTCTCAGATTCATCCCTTGGGTCGATTTTCTCCCTCGCTAGGACTTTAGGTGAATCTCATTGTCGTCGTAACAAAAGTCACCACCTGGACTTTATTTTGGGGCAATTTACGTTGTACCATTTGCGGAGCTTGTCGCTACTAGGCATGAAACTCCCTCTAGGGCAATTTTTTAGTCGAGTTTCCAGTGTGAGTCGAATGCGGGACCAACAACACACTCTTAGGTACCACTGTTGGTAGTTTTTATGCTTTTGACTGGCCAGACAAACTTGGTACCGTGGCCAACCGTTTTAATGTTTAGGCTCAGTTGGCCAATCTTAGAGCTGCGACTAGCCATCTTCATATTTGAGCTAAGCTGGGTGATTTTAGCGTCGTGGCTATTTGTCTTCATGTTTTGGCTCAAACGGGCAATCGAACGATCTTGTCGTTTTAATGTTTAGGCTCAAGCGGGTTTGAGTGTCTTAACAATGTCAGAGTTGAGCGATCTTGGGCTCGTTGGATTCCTCCTGCCGAGAGGCTCTATTCAACCATAAACTCACCAGATTCGACATTCGTTTGACTTTTCAAATATGCCTGAAAAGCTCTCAAAAGCAGTTTAATGGCTTGACCGGGGCTTGATTTAGTTCAAATTAGACCAAAATTGGTATCATCGGGTCTGTCTCATTGAACCAGTCAGTTGATTATAAGTATGTTGAAATCGAAGTTTTTGATGACTTCTACTTGAAGTTTGAATGTTTCTCCATAAAAACATTGACTCGAGATTTGTGGTATAGCTCGAGATTTGCGTCATTTAATAAATTAATGAATATGATTATTTTGCAATATTGTAGATGTGATAATTATGTCCATTAATTAATTATATAATGGCCGGCCCCAAAACAAAACCTCAAAAGAAGTGTGCTGCCATATGGCGAATTTTACAGAATTTATCTACCTCTCTTCCTCTTTTATTTTTATAATTATTTATTTATATAAACCTTTTGACATGACATCTGCTGCACCTTCTTTCCATTGCAAAGCTGCTAAATACTACAAGAGAAAGCAGAAATTGCCTCCCTCAGAACATGAGAATAATAAGGTATGACTTCTTTCATAACTTTCTCTGAGATCCACTAGAGAGAGAAACTTTCTAATCTGTTTTGTTAGCTTAATCATAGTAATTATTTAGCATGCTAATCAGTTTTAATCATGGTAACATAATCATATTATTCATGGATGATATTACCTTGTTCATTATTATTATTATTATTATTCATATAAAGGGTTTCTATGTAATATGATTTAATTAAAATACCCCAAAAGCATATTTGATGGATATTAAAGTAGTGTAAATTTCCATATACTCCTACAAAATACTCTCAACATTAACTATTAGAATAAAAGGGCTAATTACATGTGGTTGTGTGCACCCTTTGAACTTGAGTTTTAATGCTTTCACCTCATTAGAGCTATAACATTACTTACAACTAAAAAAAGGGAATATTTACATACACATATACTACTCAATTCTTATATATTTATAGATTTAATACCTAAAGTTCAATTCTTTACATAAATGTCACTTACATAAATGTTACCTTCACTTTGCATGAAAAGGTGTATTTCACTTTTTTTAAGTTAAAACAGTTGTATTTCTTATGTTAGATGTTAGATATATAAATACATAGAAATTGAGTAATATGCATGTAAATTTCTCAAAAAAAAAAAAATTATTTTATCGATTGAATGTATTGTCTTGTTATCTTTCTTATTTACAAAAGTGGTCACATAAAAGCTTTTTTTTTAATGCAATTGAAAGTACTTTTTATAAGAATGATGTCTATTTGTTTTTCTACCAAATATAGCATGCACATGCTTTGTGATTCATGATTAGGAAAAGAGCTTACTCATATTTATGTTATAGAATTATGAAATTATCCACTTTGAATATTCCTAAGAAGTATATCATCTTTTTGTTTTAGTGATAATTCAAACTTCTATAAGCAAAATTTTCTCTTTCTATCCCATCTTTTCATTCGCATTCTCTCTCATCTCATTTTCTCCTCAAATCTTCACCAAAGGTCAATATTGCAATATACTTCCATGCCAAATAATATCCATGCATCAACTTTTATAGTGACTAATCAAATGCAGACTACCTAATTTATTTAAAACCAACTGTAATATTTTTGGACTTTCATACAAGAAACTTGAAACATACCTCACAGCATAATTTATAAATCTCCTAACATACTTTTGACCATTCACATAAGATATTTAAAATTGAACTCATCATATGTTTCATGCATTAAACTAATACCTATCAAACGATTACATTATGCAAAGTAGATAAAAAGTTTAATCAATTGATATCTTATTCTTACATCAGAATGCTTTCATAGGCATATAAATAATCTTTTTTATTTGTTACAATCCTCTTATCAATTTCAGTGAAAGGATAACAAAGAAAGGTTTACTCTACCCTATAATTGGTCTTGTAGTATGTATGACAGTCATCAACATATCCTTTGGAGGCTTTGGAACTCATGATAAGGAATCACAGAAGAGGTTTGTAAGAACAGAAGGAACTCAATTCATCATTAATGGAGAGCCATTCTACGTTAATGGTTGGAACTCATATTGGTTGTTAACTCAGTCCGTGGAGGAGAGAAACATGATTAGGAATACTGCAATGTTTGAATCTGCTATTGCTATGGGACTTACAGTTTGCAGGACTTGGGCTTTCAATGATGGAGCCTACAATGCTCTTCAAGTTTCTCCTGGAAGATTTGATGAAAGAGTTTTTAAGGTCTTCATTTGCTCTCTCTCTCTCTCTCTCTCTCTATCTTGTCATCATATACTTAATAAATGATAAAAGAGAGATTTACATGTATAACACTTAAAAGTATTATATTGATATACTGACATTCAAAACTTTCCATTTGCTAAACTATCACTTAATTCAACTCCTATTAATATCCTTAAATGCCAATTTGTTGCTTCACTCGCTCCTACACAAAATATAAAAACCCTCGACGTTGAAGAAAATGTGAGAAAGTCAAGATAGTATTTTACATGGAGAGCATCAACAAAGCCAACATGTATTTAAGATCATGACAAAGTCTTGCTGCTAGAATAGTCATCAAAAGACATGAAAGTATGTGAAGGATAAACAATAGTGAAGATGTGAGAGAGTTGCAAGGTGAAGTGAGAAAGTCACTAAGTGATTTTCCCAAAGAAAGTGCATTGATGGGACCTGTGTGATGCAAAGGAAAGTTGACAAAGAGTGCGAGAAATCTGATATTTTTTATGTTACTTAAAGTGTTGAATGTTACATAAATAAATGATACTTGTTGTAAGGGGCGGAATCAACATCCTTCTTATAGGGGACAAATTTTTTTTACTTCCTCGTTATGATTCTCAAGGAAATGAAGCAGTTCAAAAAAAAAATTTCATTCAGATGATTCATTATGACAAAATACAATACACCTTACCTAGTCTGCCTTTGCTTGTGGGGAGAGAAGCGTAGAAATGCACAGAAACCGATTTGATAGATGAAGCAAAACTTTGAAGATCAGCACACATAACAAGAAAAAAAAAACACAAGATTTAACATGAAAAAAACTAGAGGTAAACCACTATAAAGAAACTAAGGAGAATTGTACAAATTACATCACACTCAAGCCTTTTCAAACATTGGAATAGTTGAAGAAGCGCTTCTCTTTTCTTCAGCGTAAGAGAAATCGAAATAGTATACCCTCAAATCAGCAAAACTAAAACTTTAATGAAAGAACGACTCAATTTTGGTTACTGGTGTCAAGGTAAATTGATAGTCAACACTCTAACGGGCGTTGCGACACTGCATCAAGAACATTGCAGTGTCGTGCTCTCAAATCCAGAATCTCGACTGAGTGTTGCATCTATGCGCTACGACGCCTCCCTTCGAAAGCTAGAGTGTCGTGCTCTCGAATTATAACTTGTACTGGGTGTTTTGTGCTATCTTAGAAAAAAAATTGTTGCCCCAGTACCCCCTGCCAAACTCACCATCAAGCATGATAGACAAAATTGCTCTATATGAACAATTGATCAACAAAACCAAACTTCACATAATGACAACACTTTTGATGTTAAATATCTAAACATGATTAGCTTCAAATGCTATATATGTAAATCCTCCACTATCAAAACAAATATATAACCATATATCATTGAAGCAAACACATTGATGAATTTGGCAGGGATTGGACAGAGTGATTGTAGAAGCACAAAGGCATGGGATCAAGCTGCTGCTAAGTCTGAGCAATGACTGGTCTGATTTCGGAGGCAAAATACAGTATGCAAAATGGGCCAAGGAGGCTGGACTCAACCCTAACACTAACTCAAACGACTCTTTCTTCTTTGATCCATACATTCGTGGCTATTTCAAAAACTATCTCAAGGTATGAATGTAAACATTAAATTTTTGTTTTTTGCATAAATATTTAAAATTATTAAATTTAATCACATAAAATAGTTAAAAATATATGGAAATTTCGAATTCCCCGCACAGTTCTTATGTATTTACATATCTAACAGCTAAATTTTTTACATCGCATGAAAAACATCACTATTGTTAACTTTTTAGAAGTGAAATATATAAATTTTTTATAATAAAATGATATAAATGTGAATATGAAACTTTTAGGTGTTAGATATGTAAATACATAACGAATTCGGTCATATCCATGCAAATTTCTATTTATAGTTTCCTTTCTTGTTGATTTGGACGAGTGATTTTATCCATGCAATTATTTTAGGGGCATTTACATACATACCACCCAATTTCTATGCATTTACATATCTAACACCTAAACTTCTTTACATTTATACCACCAAAATCTTTCATATCACATAGAAAAAGTAAAACATGCATTCTCATGAATGGCATATATGTAAAAATCAAAGTTCATATGTTAAATAAGTAAATACACAAGAATCAAGTGGTACATATGTAAATCTTCCATATTATTTTATTTCAACAGTAAAATTCATATTCTGATTTATACATATATTGTTTTAATGAATAGACTATAATAACCAGGAGAAACCATTTAACTGGAATTGAATACAGAGATGATCCAACCATCTTTGCATGGGAGCTCATGAACGAACCTCGCTGCGAGTCCGATCCATCCGGACGCACTTTACAGGCATGAATTTACTCACAATTTCTTTGCATGTGATGTTTACATAAATAAATAAATAATTGTTTTCCTCTCTCGTTGCAAATTCAAATTTTCATTAATATGTTTAATTGTTTGAATCATGCAGCATTGGATTGAAGAGATGGCGAGTTATGTAAAAACTATAGATAAGAAGCATCTCCTAACGGTCGGCTTGGAGGGATTCTACGGCCCCTCCAGTCCTCACAAATTCAAATTCAATCCGACAGAGGATTCCAAAAATCTGGGATCTGATTTTATTCCCAATTCTGAAGTTGCAGACATAGATTTCACCTCTGTTCATATATATCCAGATATGTGGTAAGAAAGACAAACAATTACGCGAAACAACTTTGTTTTTTTGATCGAGTAAAGTGCGAAAATAGTCCCCGACTATTTACACGGGATCGTTTTAGAACTTTTTTTTTCCATTCTAAGAGGATGCAAGTAAGGTCAATCTTCTGAAACTCACTTTCTGATAAATGATAAATGAGTTCTAATTATGGTAAGTTCTGTTTTGTGTCCATGATACTGGTATATCACACAAAAAAATATAAAGAGGCATTTGCATGCATACCACCCAAATGCTATGTATTTATATATCAACACCTAAACTTGATTTTTGTTTACATTTATACCGCCCAAATCTTTCATATCACTTCAAAAATAACATTATTTTGACTTTTACAAACTAAAATACACTCCTTCATACAATATAACATGACATGTACGTAAAAATTGAAGTATACGTCTTAGATATGTAAACATATAAGAATTGACAGGTATGAATGTAAATCTTCCAATTATAAAACACACACTGAGCCAAACAAGCACAAGACTAATTTCAGCCAAATTTATCATAAAACTAAACTAAGTTCATGTTAATAAAACATGTAAAACAAAATAACGATAGATGTTGTTACTGAAAGAAGAGAATGCAATAATTTACAGGCTGCCTGCAAACAAAAGTTTGCCTGAGAAGAAAAGATTTGTTTCCAACTGGGTCATCTCCCACATCAAAGATGGAGAACAAGTGCTAAAAAAGCCGGTTTTGTTCACAGAATTTGGACTTTCAGTAAAGAGAAACAGCATTGGCTACAGCCAACGAGATGAGTTCTACAAACACATATTTGATCTCATATATAACTCTGCACTGCAGAAAGGAGCTGGAGCTGGATCTTTCATCTGGCAACTATTTGTGGATGGCATGGATGAATTTGCTGATGAATTTGGGGTTGTTCCTAAGAAAAGGCCTTCACTTTATTGGCTGTTAAAGGTGCAATCTTGCAGGTTAGCGAAGGTTTCTCGCGTTGAGAAATGGGAATGGTTTCCCTCACTTTTTCGATCGGAGAAAGATTCAGTTTGGCGAGCAGCAGAAGTATATTGCTGAAAAAGCGGTATTTTGGTTTGTGAATTTGTGAAGAAATGGACGTTTGGAAGTGGTTTTGCGGTCTTCATAGGATCAATGGGGATTTCATTGATGTTAGTTCAGTCAATGTAGATTAAATAATGAAGAGGTTGGAAAAAAACTTGTTTTCTTTATGATCAGAAATGTTTACATTGTGTGCCCCGAGTTATAATGGAGAAAATGATGAAGAAATATAGTGTTTTTTAGAATGGAGTTATGTGGGGTTGTTTGCTTTTATGACAATCTTATGTTATTTATATAAATTGCCAAATTAGCTCTTAGAATGTATAAAATTATTAAATTAGCCCCTATACTCCTTCAATATGGGCTAAAATAATTCCAAGAGAGGATTATTTTAGCCCATCTTTTATGAAAATTGGGACTAAAATGACCCCAACAAAATGTCAGGGGACCATTTTGACACAATTCTTGATTTATATGTATGCAACAGAATTTGTGTTTGATTTGAGGGAAAGTTGTCAAGCAAAGAAAATTTATTGTACTTCAAAGTTAAGTTTTCTCACAAATATGCTACCATGCCAGTGAAGCGAGGTTCACCATATTTTGTTTGGAATAAGTAACTTTGGTATCCTAATCTCTAAAAAATAGGTCTTCTATTTAATATTTAACAAAACAAACAAATATTTCCACATTAGTTCAATGATTCCCTTCTCTTTCGAGGAATAAAAAACAATGAGAGAATAAATCTTCAAAATTTTGACTCGCATAGGTGAGTTGACGCACATAATATTATCGATCATATGGATTCAAGAGAAGTTTTGGTCATAACAGCTAATGAGTTTGGAGCAAAATGTTTCATACACTAAGAGAAGTTTTGGGCTAAGGGTAATAATTGACAAATGAGGAGATGAAAATCATTTTAAATCCAAGAAAATCTTCTATCCGGTATAGTTCCAACTCAGGCATTGCTGCACTAAATTAAACATAACAGCAGAATAATTTCAATAATGCAAGTCCCTGATTAAATCAATATCAATAAACCAAACGTGACCCTATCAGCTGTAGAATCATGCCTATTATCAGCTAATATACAAAATACATCACAGTATAACTAACAATGATAAATATGTTCGGATGAATCTATATACAAAGTTATCTTCGAAACTTTCGGTGCATAAGGATGTTGAAATACAGAAACTTACCAGTGCATAAAATGTATTCTTCTCCAAGGTTAATATGAACCAACTCAAAACTTCATGTGACCTCCAACTTAATGCTTGTTGTTCTAGCCAACCCCACTGTTGTTCTAGTCCACATCCTTGATATTGCTGCCTAGACAGCCATTCCACAGCTGTTTCTACTGCTTCTTGTCCGGACTGCTAGAAATAGTTGTCTTGTTGTTTCCAGCTTGCTAGCCGCCTTTTTGCCACCACCCCGGAGGTCCAAACCCAAACCGGCACCACCTATGCCCTATTATCTGATATTTCTCATTGTTATTTGCTTTTAGTTTGTTGTATTTTATTTATGGTTTATAAAATTACTAGTGGTTGTATTGTGCTTCTCCTCACCTTATTTCCAAACAGATTTCAATATCATTTGGTATCAAAACTAGTCCAACCCTGATACCATCCTAGGATGACCTAAAACCACCAAAACACAATCAAATCTTGACTTAAACCTAATCCCTAGCTGATTTCAAAATCAGCAACCTTTTTTTTTTTCCGCACCCTAAATCAGCCCAATAAACCCTCATTCACCTTCCAAACCTAAACCCTAGCTATGCCACCAAAGAGCAAGTGTCAGAAGTAGATCGGAAAATAACCATGGAAGAGATGTCATAAGAAATCCACTGACTTTAACAAATATTTGTGGAGGAAAACATGAAGAGATCGCCGTCGATTGTAATAGCGATATTCGAAGAGGAGGGAAGAAAATTTGCATTCTTTCATAAGGATGATTCCAGTGAAGATGATGTTAGGCCACGACGCATTAGGATTCAGTATCAAAGGAGTTTGAGAGATGGGGTGATTCTTGGAGGACACGGAGACATGGGGTGAAGTATGCTTGCTGGATTTCGATGGCAAGATGAATTCAGGTAGCTTCATTGTGTAATTGCAGACTGTTGATAAAATTTTTTAGTATAAGGACGCACCGGTTGATAGGCGGGTGAAGCCCCTGCTACCATAAAGCTGGAGATGTGTGCCTTATTATGGTTGGAGAATCTAAAGAGAGTAAGACAGAGAGAAGGTGGGAACAATATCACAACTTGGGAGAAGATAAAGAATAATATGTAGAGGAAATATCTACCTCCACACTACCATTGGAACGTGTTCTTGAGACTACGTAATTTACATCAATGGAAGTTGTCAGTAGATGAGTTCACGACGGAATTTGAGCAGCTCATGCTAAAATGTGAGTTGAGAGAGCCAGAGAAGAGCACCATAGCCATGTATTTGGAAGGCCTTCAGTCAGACAGCAGCCATATCGTTCAACTACAGCTTTATTGGTCGTTGAGTGATGTTTAGACATTGGCTCTGAAGGTGAAGAAATAGCAGAAGCAGATAAAGAACCCGCTATTATTCAAACAGTCACCCATATTAGGAGCCAGTAGTACACCTGAGAAAGGTGTGAAAAATGATTAGAAATGTGATAGAATTTATCAGAGTGAGAAGAAAAGCGATAAGAGCAGTACACTCAATACATAGCCCGCAAGTTGGAAGCTAGTACTCCTGCCAAACACAATATGTCCACGTCTTCTACCTCCAACAAAGATAGTAGCTTTTCTCAAAGATATTGGTACAAAAGACATAAAAGATAGTGAGGATGTGCAGGAGTACTAGCTTCCAACCGATGAGGGCGAGGTGTTTGTGGTTCAATGGGTCCTTCAGATTGAGCTATGAGTGAGCAGCAGTGACTTCACCAAAACATCTTTTATACCCGTTGCACTATGAGGGAAAGTTGTGCAAACTTATCATTGATAGAGATAATTGTGAGAATATGATATCTACACAGATGGTGGACAAGTTGAGTCTCACTCAAAGATATTTTGAGGGGATAAATTGCATGATCAGGTGTGACTGACATCATTTTTTATTGGGCATCAGTTGCATAATCAGGTGTGATGAGATATTGTACCCATGAACACCTGTCACATCCTGTTGAGGAGACCACGACAGTTTGATCACAACTCAACATGATGGGTTCAAAAACACTTACTTCATCATCAATGATAGAATGCACGTAGTTCTCCTATCTTATGCAGAGTCTGAGGTTAAAGATAGTCTTGCCATGAGAGAGGTGTCGGTGAGAACAGTTTTTGTGATGCTTGAGGGTGGTGTGATAGAAGAGATAACATCAGACACAGAGCTACCATTATAAAGAGAGTTTCAAAATGTCATAACCGACAGCATACTGCCAGCCGCTAGGGTTGTCACTGTTAGGGGAGGCTCAACATATCTTCACTTCAAAGAGGAATAAATCAATCTTGAACTACTATTATATGACTTTGCAGAGTATGCTTGACATGAAGTTCCAGTTCAGTTCAAGAATGTGCACACAAGTGGTTGCATGGATAGAGATGGTTGCTCGCAATTCGAAAAACCGTCTCAAGTGTTTTGTGGGACAGTGCATCCGTCAGTAAGATCCAGGTGTTTTTAGAGATGCAATCAAATACCCTACAATCTCGTGAGGTAACAGCATTTTCGCCTCCTTTAATGTGGCTAGCCTGACGCCATATTATGAGTCAGAAGCAAGGTCGAATCTCCACCAACCTAGGTAGACTGACGCGAGGGCTGAGCTAGACCCTGGACCGATTCTGTCCAGGTTTAGGGAGGCTTGGTCGACCCTCTCTAGGCCTAGGGTTGGTGCATAATTAGAGCGGGGGGCGTAGTAGGTCTACTTAATTGTTTCTTTAATGTTTAGGGTTTATTTTTTGATTCATTTGAGTTTGAAGAGCCATGAGCTCTTCTTTTCTCTTTCTAGAGTTATATCCTAAGGTCTCAAGTAATGCTCCAGTTGTATCTTGATCACCAAGTAGTGTTTATTCTTCCTGTACCTTTCTCTCATCATTTCCCATGTTGCTCCCACATCCCATTCATTGTTTGCACGTTGTCACCACCCAGAAAGCAAAAAACTTGATGTTTTTTGTGTCCAACCTACTTTGTTGCCAGCCAAAGACAGCAGTGATCTTGTTGCCGCCACCCAGAACAATCTTCCCACGATTATACCTGCTTGCCCACTTGCCGCCGCCACCCCAAACCGCCAGCTCCCACATTCTTGTTGCTGCTGCTGCAAGGACAACCACTCCGCAGCTGTTTCTGCTGCTTTCTTGCTGTTCAGAGCCTTGGGACACTTGTCTTGCTATTTTCAGCTTGCTAGCCATCTCTTTTCCAACGTCCCATAGGTCAAAACCCTAACCAGCACCATCTACACCATATTCCCTATTATTTCCCATGTTATTTGCTTTCAGATTGTTGTATTTCAATTTCTGGTTTCTATAAAATTACTAGTGGTCGTGTTATGTTTCTCCTCACCTTATTTCCATACCAATTTCAGTATATATATATGTATATATAAATTTCATAAGCGGGATTTAGACAACAAACTCTAGTGATTAGCCTATGTCAAAAGCAAGCTGGACACGACAGCACAATCATTTCATTAACACATTTAAACTCTTTTATAAATTCAACCACATGATCGAGTGGGTTTGAAAAACCTAACCAGGTTTAATAAACCAAGCCAGGATAGTTACGTCAACACTCACCAACTCTAACAATCTGACAAGTCTCAGCTGGTTTTCAACTATGTTTTGAAAATGCTACGATGCTGGTGCAAAATTTAAGCTCTTTAAAACCCAAATTATCAATTATTGTAGGTTCATAATCAAATCACAATCACATAGATATCATTTTTTTCTTTATTTCCTTCCTCACCCTAACAATAATACAAAATAATTTACCAATTTAAGAATCAGAAACTAATGGTAATATTGTTCGGAATCAAAAGCAGCGGAATCACTTGTGGATCCATACTCCCTAACATCACTCCCAAACATACCTGATTGTATATTGCTTACTGAGGTTGTAGCCTGATCTTGAAGATTCCCCCCAAAACCATGGCCAAGACTGTCTCTGAAACGATACGGATCCGGAATGAAGTCGGGGATTGGAGATTCTCCGGTGAGCATTTTCACCACATTCGACATTGAAGGTCTATGAGCTGGTGATGAATGTGCGCATTGAATGGCCACCTTGATCATGCCCAAAGCTTCATTCTGATTATATTCTGTTTCCAGCCTCTTATCAACAAGAGAGAGCAAGTCCCCTTTCTCTTTTGCTAAATGTGCCTACCAAATGAAAATGATCACTTCGTAAACCAGAGGATAATGTTTCTGTGTTACATTATGGGGCATTTACATAAATAGCACAGAATTTTTATATAATTACATATCCAAAACCTAAACTTTGTTTTTTGTACTTATACAAACCAAATATTTTATATCACATCAGAAGTCCAGCTATTTTACCTTTTAAAAAGATAAAATACACCTTTTAAATTATAGGCAAGGGGCCATATATATGTAATCAAAATAGTCCATTGACAATTTAGATAGATACATTTTAGACTCTGAGTTTATAAAAGCGCTGAATTAATGCCAAGCTTTTTTGATGAGGTCTAAAATAGTCCTCTCTAGAGACTATTTCAACCAATATTGAAAGGGCTTGGAGACTAAACTTCCACTTTTATAAACTCTGGGATTAAATGATGCAAAGAGTCAGGGGACAATTTTGACCTCTGTCTCTCTCTCTACACACACACACACACATATAACCATGCATATACATATGTATGTATATGTACATGTATATTTGTATATGTATAGATATATGCATGTGTGTGTGTGTGTGTGTGTGTGTGTGTGTGTTTATATTTGCATATTTATATATATATGATAACAAAAAAAAAACACTGAATGCATGCTAAAATCTAGGGATGGCAATTTAAATACGCCTGGTCTTGCAAGTTTACCACGTCCAGAAGATGATATTGGTCTTCATTAGTATAGCTGGAGACGCACTTCCCAGTTACAATCTCTAATGCAACAATGCCGAAGCTGTAGACATCCGCCTTCTCAGTCAAGTAGCCTCGTGTTGCATACTCAGGTGCCATATATCCACTACCAGAAATAGGCCACAACTATGAGATGTTGCTAAATGGAGTTTAAACACAAGAAAATTTTGAAAAATAATAATACAATGCTCACGTGATGATGGATAGTACTTAAAAATGAAGACATTTTAAATAAAAAAAGAAAAAAGAGAAACATAATATTTAAGAGATTAATAAATGAGGGTTATAAAAATCATTTCTTTTACTATAGTATATTAAAAAGAGTTAGCCCACACAATGATAATAATAAGAATAAATATTACTAGTTTATAAGAAATTGAATGGAAAGGAGAAAAATCTCAATACACTGAGGAATGTATTAAGCTGTTGTATGTTGGAAATGCTAATAATAGAAATGAGGTGATAATCATCATCATAATCGTATGGCTTCAAAAATTCATGCCCGGCTCTTCGGAGAGTGTTTGTATTTGGTTTTGGGTCAAATCTTTAAATAGCACATTAAATATTTTAGATAAGATATTATCCAGAGTTCTCACCACATTTTGCAAGGCGTAAATGATCAAATTTCAAATTTCTCATAAGAGCAAACCCTATAGCTAATTAACTTTTCTATTGGATAGTGAAAACTTTGATTAAGGCTACTAATTAGGTGCTAAGTATCTAGCATATAGTAGTAAGAGTGATCTATATATTGTTAATAGTAATAAAACATTTTATTTTTGTCGTCAAATTAGTAAAAAAAAAGCTGAGAAGGCTTAAAAGAAAATTAAGGGTGAAAAACCAGCAAGTCCTGAGATATCTCAATTGAAGTGTGAAAGTATTTAAGAGATTTGGGAGTTTTTTGGCTTTCTAAACTCTTTAATATTATTTTAAAAGCTAAAAAGATACCCGGGGAGTGGAGGAAGAGTATTTTGATACCATTTTTAAGAAAGGAGATGCACAAGAGTGTGCAAATTACATAAGAATTGGGTTGATGTGTCATGCTTTAAAATTATGGGAGAGGGTAATTGAACATAAGTTAAGACGCGATACAAAAATTTTTCATAATTAAATTTGAATTTATGGTGGGCAGGTCTCCTATGGAAGCTATACATTTATTGAGAGGTTTGATGGAGAAAGAGAGTAAGAAGGATCTACATATGATTTTTATTGATTTTAAAAAAGCTTACGATAAGGTTTCAAGAGGAGTCTTTTTGGAAAGTTCTAGAGAAGAAAAGTGTTGATATGACTTATATTCAAGTCATTAAAGATATGTATACTATAATTGTTACTTGTGTTCAAACAGAAGGAGAATTGACCAAGTATTTTACTGTTTCAGTTGGCTTACATCAGGAACCGACTTTAAGCCCGTATCTTTTTGCTTTAGTTATGGATGCTCTTACTGGACATTTACAAGAGGATGTACCTTCTTGTATGTTTTTCATTGATGATACTCTTCTTGTTAATAACACTAGAGAAAGTGTTCAGGAAAAAATTTAAATTATGGAGGTTTACATTGGAGCCTAAAGACCTTCATTTAAGTAGATATAAAGCTGAATACATATAATGTAAGTTTAGTAACAGTAGCTCTAATGATAGAGTTGTAAATTTAGGTGATCAAATCATTAAAAGGTGTTAACATTTTAACATTGGAGCCTAAAGGCCTAGTGTGTGATAGAAAAGAGCAACTTAAACTTAAAAGGAAAATTTTATATGATGGTGGTGAAACCAGCAATGTTCTATGGCGCAAAATGTTGGCCTTTAAAAGATAAGCGTAAAACAAAGTTAAGTGTTGCTGAGATGAGAATGCTTAGGTGGATGAGTGGCTTGACACTTAGAGACAAAATGTGAAATGAATATATTCATGATAGGGGTGGTGTAGCTCTAGTAGCAACAAATGATCTAATTAGGAGAGTAGATCTTTTAGATTCGACTTATGTTAAGAAAGGCAGAGGTAGACCTAAAAAGACTTGGGCATAAGTGTAAAAAACAATCTTAATCTATTAAATTAAATAAAAACATGACACTAAATAGGATGCAATGGAGAAGAAGGATTCATGTACCCGACCACACTTAGTGGGATAAAGGCATCTTGTTGTTGTTGTTGTTGTAGAATACCTTAAGGTTGTATGAAAACAGAAAAGAAAAAATAACATTTAGCAAATCTTATGGTTAAAAATAAAACTGTAGGCCTAAAATGGTAAGTTGATTGTGTTAGACTATCGGAGAAGAATTTATGCCATTAAATAATATAAATTTTGTTGACTCCAACACTTGTGTTGTTGAGAATAGAACTTATAAAGTAGGACTTACAATCCTGCCATATAGAAAGATGGTATGCTCAAGAGCAGACATGGATTGATGGGATTGAGTTTCGCTTAAAAAAAAGATTTTTGCATTTTCAATTAGTTCCAAGTATTTTAAAAAAAATGCACATTTCTCAGAGCAAGAATAGTTCAATCTCATCTCATGCAACGTTCTCAAACTTTAAATTGAAGCGTTTAGCTCCATTTTCGGAGCACATGTATAGATTTAAATTGATGATGTGCATATTTTTAGTTCACTTGCATGATGTATTGCACAATTCTTAGGAAGCTTTCGTGATGCATTTGCATGTTTTTGGTGGCATTTTAATAGAGTTCAAAAGTTATCTAATGTCATGTGTGCAATACATTTCAATATATATAAATTAAAGATTATTTCTAATATATATATATATTTATATATAATTTTTTTTTTGAAAGCCCAAAAAGACTAATATATTAGCTAGAAAGAAAAATACAGATACAATGTGTTGGAGGGCCCAAACATGACACCCTGCCCACACCAAAATCACAAGAGGTTTCAAGACTAGAAAATACTGAAAAGTACATTAGAGACATAAAGAAAAGCCTAAAAATGTTGAAATACATAGTATCAGGTGGCTAGAGAGCAGCCCAATTTGGTTTTGCCTCTGCCTCTGGTTCTAGGAAAAGAGCAGGCTAAAAAATTGGTAAGATGATTGTCATTGCCAGTAGTAATCAATGTATCATCCAATATGTTCCTGAGTTGGAGTCGGCCTCCATTCTTTTTATTCCTCCTAGAATAGACCTGTCATTCCTCTTCTGAAGATTGTCTCACCTGATCTTGGTCTAAAGTGTGCTGAAGATGTGCAGATTGTTGAACATTAGAAGTAACTACGTGTTGTACCTGTTGATCAGTTATTGGATCAAAGGAACACTCTTGTGTGTCTTGGTATGTAAGTGAATCTTCTTCAATAACAGTGGGTGGTATAAGCACAACTGGATCTGTAACTGTAATATGTTGTTTTTCTTCAGAAACTGCGGTGTTGGGAAGAGGATCAGGTTGCTTCTTCTCAACAAGGATAATAAGTGGTTGTTCTTTAGCGATATTCAGCCTTAGATGAGGATGCAAACGATAGCAAATAGTAGAGCTGTGGCCAAACATATTACAATGAGAGCAATAAGGAGGATGTGGTTCCATTTCAACCTTTTGTCAGTTCCCGTTGTGCATAGTGTCAATCCATATCACATCCGAAACTGATTGAGTGATATCTCTCTCAAATAACACATAAGCCACAGAGAGTCTAGTGACTGCAAGCATAGGGCTATCCACCTTAAGAGGTTTACCGTAAGCAGTTGCTAAAGAGTACAGGATTTCCATGTTGAAACAGATGTAATTTTAATCCCGGAAACTTTATCCATATAGGAATGATAGGGGACTCCGCTTTTGGATTAACACCGACAGTCCACTTCAAAATTTTCATAAAACGATTGTCAATTTTGATTGTTTTTCAAGAGAAAATGCGAGTGTAATCGACATCATGATATAGTTGAATAAGTATATGTCTACCGTCAAGTAGTCCAATGTTCCAACTGCCCAATAGTTTCATAGCATCAAACTCCTTCCTAATGATCTCCAGTTTTTGGTGACCATAAAAGAATTTTCCCACTAGAGAAAAATGCCAAGAAGACGCAGAGTACCAGTTTTAACCTCTGTGAGAATAAGTGCAGGTATCCCATTTTTTTTCCAAGCTTTTTAATAAAAGTGTGATCGCATCCACCTTCAAGAGTCTCGTAGAAAGATTCTGGAACATTGCAGGACTTACCGATAGCAAAACCAAGTGTTGAACCTGGAGGAGGGGCACGAGCAGGAATGGGCAAGTCGCCGGCAAGGGCATTTGCATAGGAACGGAGTGTCGAGGACATCTCCCTCACGAGATTGTCACAGTCAGGACAAAAGTAGTCTGGCAGGCTGCAAAGATGCGAGCAAAGTCGGGTGTCGGGCTCGGTTCGTCTGGAACGAGCAAAGAGACAACGTCGTCGCCATGGATAGACGAGGTCGACGCAGAAAAAATGAGTAGCGGAGGAGAGTCGACATAGCTCAACGAGGTGGACGCAAAAATGACGAGCCGCAGAACCTACAGCTCGACGAGATCCCGGCAGAAGAAGCCGGCGCAAAGGAGAGACGACGAACGCAGAATTCGTCTTCGTTGGACAGGAGTTGATGATATCGGAAAACAAACGCAGAATTCGTCGTCGAAGCCGAAGGATCAAACCAGGAAATCGCCATATATATATATATATATATATATATATATAT
>JXCR01129089.1:4736-22229 GCA_002079205.1 Phalaenopsis hybrid cultivar
TTGAAAATGATTTCGAGCAGTCATCATCAACATTACCTTTTTTCTACTATCTGTAATTTGTAAATTTTCATTTGCCATTAGTGTCACAGTAGGTGGTAACTTTATTTGTGTAAATATTTTTGCACAACTTATTGTCATAATATCTTATTTGACTCTTTTTCTTTCCCAAGCATTCTACATTATTTTTTTATGCCTGCTTATTTTCTGCTCTCTATTGTACATTCTAAAACCATCTAAAATGATGTATAATTGTGTATGGTAGTGGTCCTTCCAAATAGGTTTTCGTTATCAGAAGATGGCAGCCAAATGAACGTTATAAAAAATCCACCCAATAGGGTGCGTGGTGTGCAGGGGAGAGTGGGCTGTAAAAATTTATGTTAAAGTAAATATGAGATTGTCAAAGGAAATGCTAATTTTACCTGAGATTAGTGTGAAATTTTATGTTAAATACGAGGAGAGCAACATTGCTACCGGAGCTAACCCAAACAACAATAGAAAAACAAATAATATGATCGAAAACAACTATACGATTACAACCAAGCACACTTGAAAGGGAAATACAATGACAAACACAAACAAACACAACTAAGTTGTCTACAAAAGGTGGTGGCGGGATTAGGTGAGTGGATGGCAGGAGAAGGGTGGCGGGGCGGTGGATGGTTGTAGGAGGATGAAGGGGAAGTTGCAGTTGGCTGTGGTGGGGAAAAAATGGAAGTTGGCTGGCTGAAGTCAGTGGAAAACAGCAGCGAGGAATTAGCCACTTGCTGTCCTGGGCAGCTGTAAGGAAGGAAATGGGCTGGACTGCACGAAGAACAGTCAAAAGTGTTGTTCTGGGCATTCGCAGCATGAGAGGGGCGGCTGGAAGAGAAGATAGGCGGCTGGAATGATGGAAATAGGTGCCCGGTAGCTGGTTTGTAGGTACTAGGTGCCTGGTCTGTAGGAAAAAGACAGCAAGGCTGCTGTTCCGGGCGACTGCAGTTCGGAAAGAGGAATTATCTGTGAGAGTAGAGAAATGGGAGATACATACCACCTATGGACGAGTTACAATCAAAGCACTTTATCTCCTTTGGATATAACCCTAGAAGGGACAAATCTGGATGCAAACGGTTATCCTGACATAAAACCAAGCAAAAATAAAAAACCTAAAATAAACGATGCAAATACATAATCCTTAGATTAAGGATTGGATCCTGCTATTGAAAGGAAGTGCCAAAACCTTGGAAATGAGCAGTAAGTCGGCTCTCCCCTACCTGGATCGGTTGATTCAGGCATTAGAAACACGGATGGGGTTCTCACGCCTCTCACTGCACGCTTGCGTTAGTCTCCCAAGGTTGGGAAGCTTCGACTTCATTTGTTGAAATTTTTGTCACCTTGTAGTATGGAGTCTGATCAAGCACATTGAGGAAGGTGAAGTTGTTGCAACCTTCTGGACTTGAAGGGTCATTGACTGCATCAATATGAGTATTGGGATCCCACTATTGACTGCGATGTCACCTAAAACACCTAAGAAATTTTTCCACTTGTGTGGAGCGATCCATATTAGTCGAATCTTCTGAGGGGACACTACGGAAATGAGCAAAGCCTTCCGACCAAGTATGCTCTGTTGAATCCTCCAAAAGTAGCCCAAGTATTCCTCGACTCTCTTTGGGAGCGAGGATAGGTTGCTGGAATGAGGGAAATAGGTGGTTGAATGGTTGGTTTGTCGGAAAAAGGACAGCAAGGCTACTGTTCCGGGCAGCTGCAACGACTAAAGGCGAATTATCTATGGGAGAAAGGGTTGCAGGAGTAGAGAAATAAGAGATACACATCATCTCTGGATGAGTTACAGTCAGAGCATCTTCTCGCCTTCAGATATAACTATAGAAGGGAGAAATCGGGATGTCAATGGTCTGACAGAAAACCAAACAAAAATTGAAAACCTAAGGCCCTATTTGGGACCACTTACGGTTTTCTGTTATTTGTTTTTGAAAACAAAAAACATAAAATAAATCTAAATATAGTATTTGTTTATTCGTTTTTTATTTTTTTTATTTTTTAAGCACACATGGTTTGTTTTCAAAACATCAAAAACACATAAATTGTATATTTTTTTTATTTTTAAAACATGTTTTTGGGTGCATTACCTGCGCGAGGGTCCGCTGTCCTCCGCGCCCATCACCGTGAGCCACCTCTTGTCGCCCGCCGCAGCCCTTGCTGGCCACCACCAGCCGCCGCCAGCCGTCGCCGCCATCCCCTGCCCGCCGCCGCCACTGCCACCGCCATCTCCCGCCAGTCGCAGCCTCTACCTAACACCTGCCGTCACTAATAGCCCGTTGCCCTCCTCCACAGTCTGGTCCCGCCTGCAGCTGCAACCGCCATGCATCGATGTTGTCTGACCCTTGCCGCTGCTCGCGCTTGCCCGGCCCACATGTAATACTTCGTGCTTGGTGGCGCAAGGAAGTCGTCGAATACGCTGTCAGCTGTATTGGAGCGCACGTGGATCCAGCCGTTTTATAAAAAATATAGTTTTTTCTTTAAAAAATATAAAAATACTCAACCAACCATGTTTTATATTTTTTATTTTTAAAAATATATAAATCATAACTTTACCAAACATATTTTCTAAAAATAGAAATAACAAAACAAAATAAGAACAAAAACAAAACAGATAAAAAAAAAACAGAAAGTGATCCCAAAAAGTCCCTAAAATAAATGAAGAAAATATATAATCCTTAGATAATTAGCATTTGGCTCAACTATTGAAAGGAGGCGCCAAAGCCTTAGAAAGGAGTTGGTCAGCTCTCCCCTGCTTGCCCACACCCCTACATCCCCCACACTTCCACACACACACCTTGACGCTGGCACTCATGCATGTGTGGCATTACTATACTTGTGAAGGCATTTATGCGTTCAAAGTGGTACAAGCCTATGAATTGATTCTACATATACCCTTGCACTAATATGTGTGTTAAGAAGGGAGTGGCAAACCCATACATTGATATATATTCGCCAAGGCACTAGTAAACTCTAGGGTTGATTCTACACATACAGTTGCACTAATATATGTGTAAAGTCCCTAGCGCAACCTTAAGGGTTCCACTCCATGGAGTGATATCAATCTGTTAGATGTTATTGTAATTCATGGATTCCCCTATTTGTTTATTCACACCTGTCCAGTGCGCTTCCATTTTTGTGTCATCTTGCTCATCAGTTCAAGGCATTAGTCTTTCTCCCCCGTGTAGTTTCATCTAGCTCATCATTGGAAGGCATTGCCCTGTCTTTCTTTGCGTATCATTAAAATAATAAAGATTTGTATTTAAATATTCAAACAATATCTTTTTTTTCTTCTTGTTATTCCTATTTTGGAACGTGTTTATTTGCCGTTCACTGGCAACCTGTGGATCACCTCCCCTCTTATCTGTTTATACTTTGCTTGTACTCTAGAATCACTAAAGAACTAAATCAATAAATTCTTCCACGGTGTTTTGGGTGATATCAGAGTAATTTCCTTGGCTCTTTCTATTATATTCTCCTCTTACTTTCTCCCGTAATTCCTTCCATATGACTGACAACAAAGCAAGCGCCTACTCTTAGGTAACATCTTATTCTAGTCTTCTTATTATAATTAAGGAGGCCACTTCATCAAAGGCTTGTGTTCTTCTCGTCACTGACCACAAGCTAACTGGGCCAAAACTCATCCATTTGTCTCAGTTAGTATATGCTATTTGTTTGTGGGAACGATGAGGATGATTATCTCGCAGGAGTGGTTCATACACTTCATGAGAAAGACCCTTAGTTTTGATCATGTCAGGAGAAAAGTTTTATGATGATTTTATGGCTGGTAAATACTATAACAAATGAAATTGAAAAAAAAATTCATGTACTACAAAACTTTGAAATGCAGCAAAACGACCTGCTATATTATCGACAATATCTCCACTATATTTTAGATCAAGTGTGTTTTCCATAAGCTATGGTTAGATGATGATATCATTATAGTATATTTCTACTCTAAAATTGGTTTTTGACACCCACTGGTTTTGATAGAGTAGGATAGAGGTGCTCTGGAGACAACTAGCAATATAAGAAGGTTGTGAAACGAGAAGAGTGCACAAGTTCTTACTTTTTCTTAATGAAGATTTGAATGATGTTTGTGGGACAATCTTAAGCATGGAGCCCCTATCTAGCATCCTTGAAGCCTTTTTTGAGGTTTAAAGAGAAGAAAACAGGAGAAAAAATATTGGTGATGCCCAAGTGTGCTTGTAACTCTGTCAATGATAACTTTTCCCTTGCATATTTACTTGAATGGGAGTTTATAGATACATGAGGATGACCAGCTTGTGGTGTTCACATTGTCATAAAATTGGACGCACTCCGTGACAAATTTTGGATGATACATGAGAAACCCTTGACTGCTGATCAAGGATAACATGAAATCCTTAAATGTATGGTGACACAGTCACTATTGAGACTCTATCAACAAAGAGTAAATTGAATTCCTTGAAAAATTCTTCAACATCGGCCAATTTGTCAACAAGCTCCATATAATACTGGATCCAATGATGAGCTCAACTTCGATAGCTGAAAATGGTGATTTTTTTACTGCTCTCATTGTTATATCAGGAAAGCAACTATGTATTGTTGAGTTTGGTGCTTCTAACCTCTTAACTAATAATGTTGCTATGATTTTTCATGAGCATATTTCATACTTTAGAATCTTACTCCTTAAACCGTAGAAGGAGCCCTTTTTACTATTTCTGGCGTTAGTGCTGTCATACTTTTAATTGACAGTGTCCTTAAACATGTGTTTCATGTTCCAAAATTGGTTTGTAACTTTCTTTCCATTAGCAAAATTACAATGAACCTAATTATACACTTCAACCCAAAGTCATGATGTGAATTTCAACGCTTAGATTCAAATATGAAGATTGATAATATACTAAGATGCTTGTTAGTTTCTATCTAAGAAAAAAACCTATGTGGAAATCATGAAAAAAAGGAATGTATAGTTTCATCTTCTAGCATGAATAATTCAAATGCTATGAAGTTACAATGCTATTGCTGGGCTCATACTAATTTTTTGTTTCTAAGAATATTTTTGAATTTCTTCGGAAATAAAATTGTGATCTTATCAATATGAAGGTTGCTAGTTATCTAAACATACACTTGACTCTTTCTCAAAGCACCTATACAAACCAACTGTCATTTTTTTCATCCATAATGATGTATGAGGATTATCTAAGGCTAACAAAATCATTGACTTAAGAGCTATGTGGTTATTCCATAAGTAAGATAAATCTAAAGTTTGTATAAAATTTATAAATTTAAATAAAGTGGTTCAAACTTAATTTCAAGCTAAATCCATGTGCTTGGATTGACAAGGGGTGTGAGTACATCAGTCTATGTTTGGGTCCAACTAGTTTGATCAAGGGATTGTCCATTAGTGCATAGATGCTGACAACACAAGAAAAAAATGTTGTCAAAAAGAAACGTTGACATTGATCAGTAGCTCAATTAATTATGCTCTCAAATGCTGCAAAATATTTTTGGTGGAATGTTATGTTGACTACATATTTCACATCAATTGTATGCCCTCTCAACTATTAGATTGTCAAACATTTTACTAGACTATCTCCAAACCCATCCCCCTGATACCGTTCAAGGGCTCCTAGAAGGTATTTGTGAAGTGGATTTTTGTGGGGAGGTAGTTGTGGAATAGCGAGGAAACAAAACATGTGAGGTCAATAGCATTTCGAAGGTGATAGGCGTTGGCGGTGGCTATCCCGGCTGAAAAACAACTGTCCAACGGTGTATCGATAAGGTATGAGTGGCAAGGAAGTTTCGTCACCTATTCTTAAGTAAGATACAGATGTAGCACTTGCAAAAGAAAAATGATATAGCACTCAATTATGATAGAAATCAAAGATTCCAATCTCCATAACTCACAAACAAAGCAAAAGTCTCTCCAACATGAAAAAAACAACACAAGTAGGTTCCTAATAAAAAAAAACCCAAATTAGGAGAAAAAGAATAAAGAAATAAATTAAAATCGGAAAGATTCATTCGGATATTTCCAGCTAGATGAAAAATTCTTATTATATCTTCACATGGTTGCAAAACTCCTATTTTCACAATTCCAATCACGCAAATCCTATTATTGGGAGTCAAGTGATCCTCGATCCCGTGACTTTGGCAGCTGCTCTTGTGTCATTCTCCCTGGGTAGGAAAAGTTACGCCTTCTTTTAAGGAAATTTTTGGAATCGACCTACCACCATAACTAAGTTATTGCACTGTTGTAGTTGATAGAGCCCCACTATGAAGTCTATGCTCACATCTTTCCAAGACAACTCTGAAACACATACGTCCTTCCAATATTTTTTTTTTTGATGAAATAAATAACCATCATTTTTTGGCATAATTAGAGTCGAAGCTGCATTTGAGCTAGTATTTTCATGAACTAGGTCTCTAACTATCAAGTGTGTAACGTGTTTTTGTAATTTCTCATACTTGAATGGTCACATCTCATAAGCAAGATGGTTTAGTAGAAAAAACCCTAGAACGAGATGCGATCATTCAAGTATTAGAATAATGACATGTTGAATCTCTTATGGTGGTAATCATCCATGAGGTAAGATGCCAGTCATGATATCCGAAAATTATCTCAATAAGGGCTATCCCTCTTCTGGAACTGGATGTTCATACTCAGTATCTTTTAGGATAATCAATGTTAATCTTGTTGTGATCTCCATTTTGGACTCAACTTGAATCACTAGCATATCTTTTTCTTGTCGGCTGAAACTTGTGGCTTCTCTGTGACTTTTTCATTCTCTCCTATGTCATTGTCAACATCTTCAACTGCTTACTGTTTAGTGAAAGAGATCGCTCTCATATTTGGGCAATTAGACACCACTTGGCCAAATTCTCGACACTTAAAGCATTTACTGATGGTGATAGATTTTTTAATGCTAGTGAGCTCAACTTTTTCTCCACTTTGAATTGATTTCTCTTCTGATGGGGTTGGCTTGGATGCTCCACTGAGTGTACTCTTGCTGTCTGATCTTGGAGTTGAACTCTATTTGTAAGGTGTGTCGGTCACCTTGTAACGATGTTGTTTCTCCACCTTTTAATTAGTTGAAATATAATTAAATCGTAACATACCTAAAATTACTTTGGCCACGAGCTAACTCTCGAACGAGAGCTTCGTCCCGCACGGGCCGACCCCCTCCTCTGCATCTTCGTCTCTTCTTCTACTTCTTTGCATAGAAAATTCGTAGCCCTCTTCGAGCGTGGCTCAATTTCAACCCGCACGACGAGTCGGCCTCCTTTTTTTCCTCTTCTTTTTCACGTAAGGCTCAGTTTCCCCTTATTCCCACTTGACACTGCATCCTCCTCCTCCTTTCTCTGCTTCCTTCGATTAGGGCACGACGTCGTCTCCCACAAACCCGAATGATGACTTCCTCTTCCTTCCTCGTCTTCCTTCACTCGCAGACAAGTCACTCGGCTCAAGGTCACTATCTTCTCCTCTTTCTTTCTTCTCCTCATTGCCTTTCACTCTTGATCTGTCTGCTCTCTCATTCTTTTGCTGTGTTGTTGATTTGAATAGGGATATACTAGTATTAAGTCGAAACAAGGAGATGCTTATCCTTATGACTATTCAATTATTAATAATAATAATATTATTATTTTTTAATTTAAAGTTCAGTTATTACAAACGTACCATAAGCTAAGGTATTGTTTATGGGCTATGTTGTTCTAGATATGCATGTTAATTTTGACAAGGTTGTGGCTATTGTAGAGTGGCCTATTTTTAGAATGGGGCAATTATATATGTAGTACTTGAAACTTTGCTATTTCCAGAACTAGCCCCCTCTTTCATCTGTTTTTTAAATTCTCCCTCAAATATCAAAATTCACAATAAATCCCCAACCCATGGTTATCATTTTTATTGAATTCCCAGTAGTTTGATGATGATACACATAGATGCATCGATTTGGTAGTTCAAAATACGACATGGGTACTTGTTTTGTGAGTAGTATAGTTTTGAGTGTTATGCTTGTAATTATCTCTTTTAAAATTCGCTTTTGAAGCGGGCAATTTCATGCTTTAAAGCATTCTATGATATAGTCCTGAATTTGAACACAAAAAATAAGGATAATATTCAATATAAAATTGAGTGGCACTAATGTGGATTTTCTCAGGCTTCAGAACCTCTTCAAAAGTGAAATATGATTGGTTGGGTTTTTGTAGGTATAGCCTGTACAATGACCATGGGACGGTCTAATGAGCTTATTTTAGCCGGAAGTTTAGTGACGTTAGAGGAAAGGGGCACTTATACCACCCAATTTCTATGCATATACATATCTAACACTTGAGAACCTACTTTTTCCATATCACCCAAATCTTTCTTATCACATTAAATATTACTATTTTAACTTTTTAAAAGTAAAATACATCCTTTCCGGCTTATGTAAGGTGGCATTTTTGTAAAAAATGATGTTTATGTGTTAGGTATGTAAATACATAAGAATTAAGTGGTATGTAATTCTTCCTAGAAGAAAATGTTTATATTTGTGGAAGAAACTTTGGCCGTTTTCTGGCCTCTTCTTTGACATAATTTTTTCGGCATTATCATGCACATCCAATGTATACTTAATGCTCTTTATAAATTCGGTAATTTGTTTATTTTGACATGTGAATTTTGACTTATACCAATCTGTTCACCCGAAGGCTAGTTTCTATCCATTTCACATCTCTTCTACCTCCTTTCAGGATCACTTGGCTCAGATGATGGAACTCCTCGGAAAAATGCCTAAGAAGGTTGAACTATTTTCTGATTCTTTAATCTCTCCCAATCACTGAAATAATGATTCTGACAACTTTGAGATCAGATTGCTATTACAGGATCTCGATCAAAGGATTTCTTCGACAGATATGGAGATTTGAAACGAATCCGTAGACTGAAACACTGGCCCATTGATAGGCTTTTGATCGACAAATATATGTTTGTCGAATCTGATGCTTGCGAGCTCTCTGATTTCCTCACGCCGCTTCTAGATTTTACACCGGAGAAGAGGCCAACGGCAGAGCAGTGCCTGCAACACCCATGGCTTAGTAACAGTGGCCAAAGCTTCATCGTTGAAACTAAAGAAGGTGTTGAGAACTTGGGGACTGGTTTGGGTAAGCTTCAAATGAAAGCAGGCAGATGATGGCTTGGCTTCATGGTCTTCCGAATTCCTCTCTATTAACAGAGCAAATATTTCATCTATTTTTCTCATTACTGTATGATATAGATGTCAAGTATAGATACAGCTTGATTTTTGAGATTTGGTTTTCCTCGTCCAGTTTTTGAGATTTGGTCTCTACAATCTTCTCAGAAGGCACAGTATCCACTGTGGAGAGCTGATTAGATGGTCTTACAATGCTTGGGTTTTTGGATGATTACTCTTATCAGATTAAAAATAGATATTTTTGGGTCTTTTCTGCATTCTTTGTCCTCTTCTGCGCGGTTATATTCAATTTTGAGACTATTTGCTGGGTTTCTAATGACTATTCCAATGTTTGTAATGATAATTGATCCCAAAAGTCAATCAATAGCCAAAAAGAAAGTCGATTGTTATTGTTTCTTTTTGGTCCTTTTCATTTGAAAATTATTTCGTGCCAATTTACTATTTTTATGATACTGTACATTATGAATCATGATATGATCGATCACAAGTTTGTAGTTTCTTATTCTTATTCTTGTTTGTAGGTCCTTTTTCATTTGAAAATTATTTCGTGCCAATTATAGTTTCTTATTCAGTTTTTGAGTTTCTAATTAATCATGCTCTTGAACATTTTTAATTTGAATGATTTACATCTATATCACTGAATTCCTATGTTTACTTGCATATCTGACACCTAAACATGAATTTTTATGTACATGCCACCTTACATATGCATGAGAAGATTCATTTCACTTTTTAAGAGTTAAAGTGGTGGTATTTTTGATGTTCTATGAATGGCTCGGGTGATATAAATATAAAAAGCAAAGTTTAGGTGTTAGATATGTAAATAACTTCAATTATTTACTACAATGGGTGCCAATTTGTTGATAAGTGCATTTATTATCGAGCTTTTTTTTTTCTCGTAAAATTCATTTCCATATTCAATGGATAAAGAGTTTAAAGGATTGTATTGACTTTTTATATATTATAGGATTAAAATGATTGAATAAAATTCAATGGATAATTTTGTCATTTTTATCTGTTTCTTAATTTTATTTACTCACATATTCAAGTGCACGCACACAAAATGTTGAAGGTTTTGAACTCAAAGCCTCTAGGTTGAAATTCAAGTCCATTTGGTAGAAAGAAAAAAATCTCTACTACTTTTATCTACTTTTAAATAAGTTATATCCAACTTTCTTTGCACAATTCATCCAATTATGTTTATTACATTTCATTTGATTATTTGTTTATTTTAATTGTTCATTAGAGTTTAAAGCTTTAACTGAATACATTAAATATAATTTTAGTAGTAGTAGCTCAAGCGTTAGAATTGTAACTATGGGTGATCAAATTATTAAAAAGTGTGAACGCTTTAGATATCTCGGGTCTATTGTTCAAAGTGATGGTGATATAGATGAGGATGTTATTAGTAGAATTCAAGTTGATTGGTTGAAGTGGAGGAATGCTTCGGGCCTATTGTGCGATAGAAAAGTACTGCTTAGACTGAAAGGAAAATTTTATAAAATGGTGATCAGAGCTACAATGTTCTATGACGCTAAATACTGGTCTTTAAAAGAGAAGCATAAAACTAAGTGAAGTGCTGCCAAGATGAGATTGATTAGATGGATAAGTGGCTTTCACTTAGAGACAGAATGTGAAATGAATATATTCGTGATAGGGTTCGTGTAGCTCCAGTGACTGGTAGAGAGAGTCGTCCTAGTTGGTTTGATCACATTAAACGTCGACCATCTGATGATCCGATTAGGTGAATAGATGTTTTAAATTCGACTTATGTTAAGAAAGACACTGGTAAGCCTAGAAAGACTTGGGCATATTATATAAAAAATAATCTTAATTTATTAGAAATAAATAAAAATATGACACTGAAGAGGACGCAATGGAGAAAAAAGGATTCATGCAGCCGATCTCACTTAATATGATAAAAGTTTGTTATTATTGTACTAGAATTTAATGCCATGTTCGTGTTTAAATATATATTATATTCAATTTATTACATTCCAACTATTTTGGTACGCGGTTGCTACATAATAGAATGTAATTTTCAAATACAGCCCATGCACAGCTCAATTCCTGATTTTGGCAGTTAACAAACTTTTTTGTTGTTATCTTGAGATAGCTACTGATAAGCCAAAACCTTCCACCAGAAATCGGTAACCATTGATCCATTACGAAGTCAATGTCCCATGCGCCGCCCACTTGCTCTTTTGCGCGTCAAGCTTTCAATGCTTCAAAATGCCACTGTTGATGCTTCCTCGTAGTAATGCTATTTGTTCGCTGATATTTATTTTTATTTTATTTTGATATTTTAGAAACAGTAGCGCTATAGATATTTTTTTTCTCTTCTTTTATTATTAACTTTATTTTATTGGGTTGACGGAAAAATAAGGAAGTTGTACAAAATATCTGCCAAAGTTTCCCAAAAGGTTGCAATCGGAATGTAAATTATTATAAGCAGGGGACGAGTTTGGAGGACACTCGTCATGCTTTGTCTTCCTATCAAATATTTTAAAATCATATAATACAGGAGAAAAATTTCCCCGATAAATTTAAATGTTTACTAATAATTTAATATTACATATATTTTTCTCTAAATAATCATATTTATAATGGCTATTAAAAAAAATTGAAGGAAATAAAAATTTTAAATTTAAATAATAGTCAGCCCTAGATTTTTAATTTTGCCACTCCTCTTCTTAAATTCTGGTTTCACCACTAACTATAAATTTAATCAATAATTTAAAAAATGAAAAATTCAGAATTAGCATAACTCTCCAAAAAAAAAAAAAAAGAGAGCTCGAAAAAATATAGGAGAGATGTTATAAGAAATGGACTCCATCAAAAAAACTATTTATAGGAACCAAAGGAAGTGGTAGCATTAATCTTATGGTGAAGAAACCATAAACCTCTGTTACAGTAATTTGAGGAAAACGGTGTTATTTTTTAGTCTAACACAAGAATCATTCAAGCCATCTTACTTTATTCATACTTGATGTAATTGTGTTTGCTTTTTATATTTATATCATCCCAAATTTTCATATAATATTAAAAATATTACTATTTTTATGATAAAAGTGAAATACTTTTTTCATAAAAAGTAATTGGTGTTGGAAAGGTTGTCGCGGTAGAGTAGTGAATTGTTGTTTTAGCATTGTACAAGAATCTAACACGCATTCGGATGAAAACAAATAAGAGATAGGATACCATAAGTTTTTTACGTGGAAAAATACAAAAATGGAAAAAGTTATAAATGAGTACAGATACAACTCCTTGTCTCACATGCAAGAAAGAGGTATACAGTTTCTTAAATTATAATGTTTGTGCGTACAATAATTTGTTACCTCATGGTAGGGAGTGGGTGGTGGCCGATGGTTGATGGTGGACGGTTGGTGGCTGTCATAGTTGGCTGAAGGCAACATCAGCCAGAGTTGGCTAGGGACAACGGTGGTTTTGAGGTGGCGGATTTGGCTATCAAAGTAAGTAAATATTGGATGCTAAGTATATAAATATATAAAAACTTAGTGGTAAGTAAATCTACTTTTATATTTCGAAGAAAGTAAATGTTAAATTATTAAATGGTTATGGGCCCAAGCTCAAGTCGTAGTCATCCAGTTTGTTGTGAGCATGTAAAGACTAGCGTCGACGTTTCCATCTTGCTTACAACTTCTACAATAAATAGAAGAGCTTCAACGAGCCCATGGGTACGTGGCCCACAACATTAAATGAATTTTTTTTGTTTATTTGTTTAAAAACACTGACACTCAGACCTGCAACAGGACATTCTAGCACAATATTTTAAAATTATTCCGTTGATATTATTCATTGAGAAAAGAATAAAAATAATACATAATAATAAATATTTTTAAAATAAAATAAGGAAGATTTACATAAATACAACTCAATTCTTATGCATTGTTGAAGCATAAATTGTCCTTTAAATAAAACACAACTTGAGAGGTGGAGTCACGAGAAAGATAATAGGAGGGAGAGGAGCTGCGTATTTGTACAATTACAGAAATGAAAGAATAATTATGAAAATCACACTTAATTTCAGAAAGGAGTCATTATGAAAATCACCCTTAATGCAATTAAAGTGCTAATTTAATACAAGAATCATGTTATCATTTAAGAGTAAAGCAGCGGTCATTTAATTCGGTCTACTAGAGTGAGCGGTTGTGTGGCGATCGCTTGGCCGAGGCAAAGCTGGTAGGTCTAGTTGTGATCGGCACCCCTGAAAGAAGCTTGGGTAGTTGGGACCGTAAGCACTGTCAGTCGATTGAATCCCTCGAATGTGTGGTCTACTGATGCGCCCCTAGTGTGTGTTATTTTTCTGTGTGTTTTATTTTAATTTAAATCCCGGTAACAGTGTCAAAAACTTAACATGTCCCAAAATTACGCATTAATTTAGCTTTTAAAAATATGATCAAAATCTTGACCCAATTTATATTAAGCGGTTAAAATCAAAATATTATAAAATATATAAAATAGTTAACACACTAGTGATTTTACGCAAGTGCACGTATCGCTTCAAGTAATATAGGTCTTTCTTTAAAAACCCCAGTATCAATCTCACAAAGAACCGCAGTGAGAAATCCTTTAAGCTAATTCTAGTCTACTACTATAAAGTTTTAATTTGGAAGATGAAAATTCTTATGATAATAACATAAATCACAATATTTAAACTATAAAAATTAAAGAAAGAAAGACAAATTAAAATAGGTTTAATGAATGCTAATAGAAATGTAACTAAAAGAACTAAGTTTACTAAACTATTTACTAAACTTTAAAATTAAATTTACTAAGACTAAACAAAGTTTTGTGACGAAGAGTTCAAATTTAAGAAAACCTCATTCCCCTTTAAAGTGAGCATATGGATTGTGAAGAAATTAAAATCATTAAAAAATATATAAAAATTATTTTATGCCAAATATGAGCAATTCTATTCCTTACCCTCTTCTGAGTGCTATAAAGAACATTGACTAATCTAGAGTTTGCTCCCTAATTACGTGGTTAGGCTGGGAGGATACCGACTGCCACTCCAGAGCTCCCACTACTCCCTCACCTGAGGGCTAACAATCTCACATCAGTTTTCAATAAAATAGACCAAATTAGGGATTTTAATCTATCACCATAAAATCTTTAATTTTACATCCAACAAAGTATGTTTTTCTATTTATTTGCACTCAATTCCATGGATGACATACTCTCCCATGAAATCAAATGTGATTCTCCTCCTGTTTTAGAAATCATAGCCCTTTTGGAATATATATTTCTCAACACATTTTAACATTTTAATTGATCAGATCGAAAAGTAAATGAAGAAAAGAGTTTGAATCATCACAAATTATTGACATTTCAAATCGTATAAAACAAAATCAATTCTTCACAAAACCATATCTCAAAGTAGGGAGAAGGATAAAGAAGACTATTTAGAATTCATGAGAAATATATGACAAAACACGAATTTCATATATAAAAGCAAGTTTACAAAATAAAGAAAGAAAAGAACACAAATTATCTCACATTCCTTCCTAAGCAAATCTCTAGAAGTTCTCTTCAAGCACTTTCCCTCTTTATAAGTACTCTCAATTCTCTCCTAGAAATGTAATGAAGAAGAAATCTTTCACCTTCCCTCTCCTCTTACATTCTTTGAAGAAAATCTCCAAGCCCTTCCTCTCACTCTTACACCACACACACCCGCACACTCACACACACAAAAATCACGCCCACACAACTCTCCTTCAAGCCCTAGACTTCCCTCTCTTTTATAAAAGGCTGCCTCCCTCCAAAAAGAATTCAAAATTTCCTCCAAAATTCTATCCAAAACTCAACTCTTTTGAATTCAAAATACATGTCCATTGATCCAAAAGACATATCACTTCATAAAAGAATCTTCCAAAGTGTCTAAATACATTGAATCACTCCAAGGGCTATTTAAAATAAGTGTCCCTTTGAAAATCCGTGCAAAAACTCATCTTGAATCGCTTTAATCCCCAAAAAGTCATCTCTGGTGCAGATGGCACCAAATCCATGCATCATTCGCCAGTTCTCTGGATTTTGGCGCATCATGCGTCAACCCACAACAACTCCAGTGTTTTGCTCTGTTTGGCTCCTTTTCGCTCTATTTCAATTGTGTTTCACTTCTAACAGATTTACCTACAAAACAAGCTTGAAACCAACCTTTCATTAAAGTGTAATTTCATTCAAAAATATGTGAGAAATGTAAGATTAAACATAGAAAGATATATCAAAATGTTCTAAGTCAAAATTTTTTTCCTTGCTTGTTTTTACTCAAAATTGCACCTTTTTTGCTTCATTTTCTCCAAAATTCTATTTCTTGTACCTGAAACAAAAAATATGCAAATTACCTTCCTTTAAAATGTAATATCATTAAAAATCATTAAATTTGAGCATAAAATATATATGAAAAGTAGGTAATTTTTAGGCGTGTCATCTACTTACCCGATAGAGCGGTTGATCGACGAACAAGTGGTTTAAATCGTGCTCCCTTAGCTTGCCACTTTGATTTCTATGCCATTGTATTCAGCAATCTGATTGCTTTGAGATTTGTGCTAGCAGCTTTGGCTAATACATATTAGTTCTTCAAGTTTTCCTGCTCTTTGACAATGATAGCAACGATAAGGATAAGGAAACAATTGAACCATTAGTGGAACTAAGTTGAGAAAATTAATTCTTTAATTATCTTTCCTTGGGATTTTGTGCGCAGTGAGCCCTATAAATAGAACCATAGGGTTGGCATATACATTCTTTGCCACAAACTTTTCATAGATAACAAAAGCATGACAGATGGTGTGAACCAAGATGAGGTGGACCCTGAACTTCTGGATATGGTTGGATATCAGATCCTTGCCTCTTTAAAGAAGAAAAATGTCATAAGAATGGAAAAAAAATACTTGAGTCCCAAACCTGTATCAACCGATCAAGCTGTCTTGTCTGAGGATCCTGAGACATAGGTGTCGAACAAGCCTCGCTAGGGAGGTCCAACTTCTGGGCTTAGTACGGGTGTGATTTTTGAGGGCCCATAGGGCTTGGTTATTGAGGGCCTCAAGGTCAGTGAAGAGAGGTCAATGGCAGTCACCGGACCTCTCCAGCCACCAACACAGAAAAGTAGAGGTGCCACGTCGTGAGGGAGAGACACGCTTACAAAGGTCCTTCTTCAATGGACTGATTTTTAAGTATGTAAGAATTGCTCTGATTGTTGACAGTTTTTAGGGATGACTTGACAATATATCAATGCAGATGAATTGATCAAGTCAGGGGGGTGCGAGGACAACATGCCATCAAAAGTCATTGCCGAATCCGCTCTTATTGTTACGGTCGGGCTGCAAAGCACGATCATTGGTTGATGTCAGAGGGCATCAATTGGTCAACCCTTTGCCCATCGCTCATCCCATTCCGTCGACCTTTCCTAGCCACTTGAGTGACCTCTAACAGGGGCAGTATGATTGGCCACAAATTTCTCCTGAATTTGTTGAGCGTCGAACGAGTGTAGGTGTACCTTCACCTAGAGCGGTTGGAGGTGTTGTTAAAGATCTAATGCAAGAATTGTCAGCCCGCCTGAAGACCACATATTTAGAGGTGAAAAGATGAAAACGAAACTAACCACTTATAAATGTGAGCTGGCAAAAGTGTTGTGCAAGCTGGAAGCACTCCATGAGTTGACCGCCCGGAGCAAGTACTAGCACGATGCCGATCGAGTAGATGAACTTAGGTTAGGTAGAGTGTTGGTCCTCTAAATGTTGACTAGGAAGGGATATGTCCCAACCAAGGCCTTGGAAGACCCTTTTGTAAAGCACTTCATTCGAGATATGTAATAATGTCATTTGTAATAAAATGACATTTAATTAAACGTGAAAAGGTGTTTAGTGCGATACATATCAATGCATGATTCCTCATTTCAAGGGCCCAGCCTACACATATCGATGCATGATGCCTCATTTCATGGGCCATATGCTACTTTTTCTTTTTTTCATTGAGTCAAGTGTTGATGGAGAGGATTTTCTTTGAGTCGGGTGTTGAACGTAGCACCAGACTAGGTGGACTATTGAGGTCATACCATCTCACATATGGGTGTAGTGTCCCTACCCTCACATCCCTAGGAAATACAATATACCCGTTTGACAGATGTTGCTGATCCGTCGATTTTTTATCATAAAAGAATATATATATATATATATATATATATATATATATATATATATATATATATATATATATATATATATATATATATATATATATATATATATATATATATATATATATATAT
>JXCR01129092.1:0-15741 GCA_002079205.1 Phalaenopsis hybrid cultivar
AAGAATATGCAGCTGGAAGAAGAGACGGAGAAAATGGAGTTAGATGATCCGAAGAATATAAAATTGGAAGAGCTCATAAGTCCGGAGTTGGAGGAGGCCAACAAAGCTGACCAGGAACAACTGAAAAAGAAATTGNGCCTTGTCTTTTTACTAATCCACTTGCGAGGCGAATTTATTCCATCATGGGTTGCGAGCTCCTCCATCACACAATTAAATCCAACTAAACATTAAAAAAAAATTAAATCCAACACTTCTTTTGATAGAAATTTCTCATGTTCTGCTTACTTAGGGCTCGTTTGGGGCAGCTTATAAGTGGGGGCGGCGTTTTGAAAACGCCAAAATGCCGCCCTACCGTTTGGTTCGCGGGAGATTATTTGAAAAAACGTTTTTGAATTTCTAAAACACGCGGACCGCGTTTCGCGATTCATATTTACGTAATACCCCTCCATTGATCGCTCGTGAACCAGCGCTTCGCCTCTCTCGGTCGTTCGAAGCCGAATCTTCTTCTGTCGATCCCGTTGAAGCCGGATTTTCTCCGTTTGAAGCCGGATCTTCTCCGTTCGAAGCCGGATCTTCTCCGTTCGAAGTCGTTGCGTCCTCGCTCCCGTCACCATTCTGTATCCCAACTTCTCCATTCGAAGCCGGATCTCCTCTGTTCGAAGTCGTTGCTGGACGCAGAAGGGAAAGGTCTTGCGGATCCGAACGCTATTATGTATCCCGGCTTCTCCTCTCGCTATTCTCTGTATCCCGGTCTTGCGGTCTTGCAGATCCGTTCGAAGCCAGACGGTAGTTTGGAATCCCGGTCTCGCTTTTATTGCTCACCGTTGTTCTTCGAAGGTAAATATTTGATCCTGATTGCTTTGAATTTGTATTTGGAATCTGTTTACATTCATAAAAAAAAACTAATCTCTTGTTTCCATTTGCATAGACATATGTTTGTTTTTAAGGCATACCATATGAGTGAGATTTTTTTATGCATCTGTACCCCTAGTTGTAAGCGCAACATAGGGTTAGAGTGAGAAATTGTGTACAAAACTTTCAAATATTATTGTCTTATTTATTTTAACAATCAGCAGAAATAATTGGAGGAGGAATTTTGTAGTCGAACTCATATAGTTTAGTTTTGGCCTAATGTTTTGATTCCGAGGGTGTCAATAATGATGATGATGATGCACCTATCAAACATTTTATTAGTATTGTACTCTATATCAATTATGCATGGTTGGTAAAGTTGTATGAAAAGATAGTTCACGTGCATTATTGACTCTTTTGATATTGCTAATTATTAGTTTATGTTTTTTTCCTCTAATTTACATGCACTCAATTTGTTTTTAAGAAGAATTAGTCGAAATTAGGAGATTTGCAACGCTTCCCAGATGCAGGTGGAATGGGCCGTGATATGTTGCTACATTATAAAGTTAACATTATCATATTTCTAATTATCATTTTAGCATGTTATTTTTTCTTTTTTATGGGCTCTTATTATACTTTGTAGTAGTATGTGCTGGTGCATTAGACTTTTGTATGTGTAACATATTCGTTTGATGTAATTGGATATGTTTTAGTTAAATAAATATAAATCAAATTTTTGGTATTTTCTTGTCTGAACAGTGTTATTTAATTTTGTTGAGAAAAGAACAAATTCTGCTGCACAAATTATTTATTTAATTAAAAAAAATTCTAAATAAGCTGTTTACAAAACACATTAACCGAACAGCTAAACTGCTTATTCAGAACATGGGCAGAATGATCAGTTTTTTAGAATCAGCTGTTTTCCATAAGCGCCAACCAAACAGCCAGACGGCTTATCCGGATCAGCTGCTCATCAGCAGATTATCAGGATAAACTGCTTATTAGCAGAAGCTGGATAAGCTGCAACTGCCCCAAACAGACCCTTAATGACATAAATTCGGATTTATTAAATTCAATTACAAAACCTATTTACGACAAAATTTTCAGTTCAGACTCCGAATGTAATGTCACGTTTGGAGTCCAATAAATTTATCCCACGTGTAATGGCGGTTTCCACACTCAAAATAATTAAAAAATAGCAAAAATTTAATGCCCGACCCGCCTGTTCGACTAATCTGACTTCTGGAGTATCCCTCCTCTTGAAATACGGTTGTCGAGAACCTTTTTGGCCTCCGCAAGACTGATTTAAAGAGCTCCCATCGTCAATCTGCTAGGGTTTCGCTGCTGTTCTAGGGTTGGAAGGTTAGTGTCGAAGGAGTAAGAAAATGGAGTTGGAGTGCTCCAAGAATATGCAGCTGGAAGAAGAGACGGAGAAAATGGAGTTGGATGATCTGAAGAATATAAAGTTGGAAGAGCTCATAAGTCCGGAGTTGGAGGAGGCCAACAAAGCTGACCAGGAACAACCAAAAAAGAAATTGAAGAAAGAAAAGAAGAAGAAGGATGCGAAGAGGTCGAATACAGAGGCGAATGAAACAAAAAAGTTGTCCTGGTATCTGTGATCGTGTTATTCTGGTTAATTTTTTAAATTCAGTCTAGTTTGACAGGTAGTTTATGTTCATAGTTGGACTATTGTTAGCTTATTTTTAGGTTTTTCACGGGTTATTCATGTTTTATGTTTGGGGGTACATAGTTGGGTTATTCTTTATTTATGCTTGAGGGTTTATTGCAAGGTTATTATTTAGTTCTATTTAGGTTATTTCTTGCTGCTATTATTGGTTAATTGTTTGGTTATTTATGAGTTATTCTGGGGTTACTTATGAGTTAATGTAGCCGTGGTTTTTTGTTCTGTTTACGAGTTAATCTGGATTATTCTTGGCTTATGCAGGGGTTCATTGCTAGGTTACTCTTTGGTTATATTTAGGTTTTTTTTAGCAGCTATTATGGGTTATGGGTTAATTTTTGGGTTATTTTTGAGTTACTTATGAGTTGATGTAGCCGTGGTTTTTTGTTCTGTTTACGAGTTAATCTGAATTATTCTTGGTTTTTTGTTCTGGTACATAGTTGGGTTATTTTTGGTTTATGTTTGGGGGTTCATTGCTAGGTTATGTTTTGGTTATATTTAAGTTATTTTTGACAGCTAGTATTGGTTAAATTTTGGGTTATTTATGGGTTATTCTTGGGTTCTTTATGAGTTAATGTAGCCGTGGTTTTTTATTATGTTTATGAGTTAATCTGGATTATTCTGGGGTTATTTGTGGGTCATTATTGAGTTATTATTTGTTTATTTATGAGTTAATGTCGTATTAGGACCTAATTTTGTGGGAGTTATTCTCGGGATAATAATTGATTAGCCAGTGTTTATTGAATATTTTATTATTAGGTTATTTTTGGATTATTGTGGGGTTATTTTGCTGTTTGTTTTGGTTTTCGAGTTTCGTGGAAGTTATTCTCCGATTGGTGTTGGTTAATTGAAGGGTTACGATAGTGTATATTTTTAGGTTATTCTTAGGTTATTGTAGGCTTATTGGTAGGGTTTATACTGGGTTTTTATAGGCTTATTATTGATTTATTTCTGTGTTATTTTTGGTTTGGTCTGGGATTTAATCTACGGTTATTTCAGGGTTATATCAGGGTTATTTAACAGTTATTGACGAAGGTTATCTGAAGCGGTGTTTTGAAAAATTTTATGCTGTTAGTGCTAATAAATTCTATCTTACTCATGTAGGTTGATGAACAAGAAGGGTATGAATTGCAGATGCCGTCCTTCGACAGTTAGAGATGTTCTAGAGAAGGTTCGACCCTCTGTCTCCCAAGAGATCTGAAGAAGATTGAGAGAATTGAATGTGCATCAATTTTTTGAACTCCCCCCATATTCTCAAGATCATATCTTAACTATGCACATTTTGAATTGCTGAGATATTGATCGTGTGCTATTCATATTGGGCGGGAAGGTGAGTTTTGATGCATATCAAGTTGTTTTGCTGATTGACATGCACAACAGAGGACGAACAATAAGCTGGGAAAAAACAACCCCTCAGTGGTATGGATGTCAGGAAGACGAAGAGTTAACTTGTTAAGGTGTCACTCGGAGAGTCTTCTGGTGTAGTTGATGAATTATTTATTAAGTTTTTGTTGTCAAATTTATTTTTTGCTTCGAGCAATTTTGGTGTGGCCGAAGGGCTTTATTCGTTTACTGAGAATTTGAATTCTTTCGCTTCATTTAATTGGCCTGCATCTATATTTGAATACCTCATTGATCAAGTCAATGTTTGTGCCATTAAAATAAAGATGGGCCAAACATTAAGATACCTAGATGAATTTGTTTTCCTCCTAACGGTTAGTGTATTATACATCTTTGCAAAAAGTTTATTCATTCTAGTGTCTTCATATCATAATATTGATTTATTTGTGTTTGCGCAACTGTGGTTTTATGAGCGCACAACTTTGATAGTCTCTGCTGTTCCTGAGGCCAGAACTCACATGCTGAGGTGGCCAATAAATACTGGCTGGAACCCTGCAAAGATACATCTAGCTTTTCAAAGGCTCAACACTTCACAAGTTAGTAATTTATATTTTGTTTAGAGTTATGCTATGTGCTACTTTGTTTTCTTCTATTTACAATTGGGCAGTTTTGCCTGAGTGGTACTTAAGTTTGAATCTATTTTTAGGTTTTGGATTGTTTTGCTGATCTGAAATATGAGAAGCAAGGTTTACTTGCGGCTCTTACTGATTTAATCTCTTCTCCTATCACAGAACCCGAAGCGCACGCCGAACCACCATCGCCCGATTTTCCTGCCGCTCATCATCTGGTCCTTAGTTGAGCCATCCCTCCACCAACCCAGTCACAAACATATCCAGACAGCGGCGTGGGCATAAAAATTNTATTTACAACTGGGCAGTTTTACCTGAGTGTTACTTAAGTTTGAATCTATTTTTAGGTTTTAGATTATTTTGCTGATCTGAAATACGAGGAGCAAGGTTTACTTGCGGCTCCTACTGATTTAATCTCTTCTCCTATCACAGAACCCGAAGCGCACGCCGAACCACCATTGCCCAATTTTCCTGCCGCTCATCATCTGGTCCTTGGTTGAGCCATCCCTCCACCAACCCAGTCACAAACATATCCAGACAGCGGCGTGGGCATAGAAAATTTCTTGCAAATGTTACGGGAACAACAAAAATTTCTTTTTGAATTTAGAGAGTCTGTAAATAACCGCCTTAATAAAATTGATATCACAATCGTAGAGATTCAGTCTGAAATTAGACAAATAAATGAATTAATAAATAAAGGTGATGAGGAATCTACAAAGGCCACATGCACAAGAAGAAAGAGGAAAGTAGTCTTCCCATTNTGATCGTAGAGATTCAGTCTGAAATTAGACAAATAAATGAATCAATAATTAAAGGTGACGAGGAATCTACAAAGGCCACATGCCCAAGAAGAAAGAGGAAAGTAGTCGTCCCATTCACTGTTTCTAGGAGGAAGAAGGGAAGATCGATAGAGGAAATTGAAGAAATTCGAAAGTGTAAATTAGATTATTTANTTAGGAGGAAGAAGGGAAGATCGATAGAGGAAATTGAAAAAATTCAAAAGTGTAAATTAGATTATTTAGTACAACATATACACGATTCTTTAGAGAATTCTGCCGAACGAATAAAAGGTGATTCCAATATAGAACATACCAAAATAATAGAAGTTTCAGACACCGCTCACATTTTTTATACCGAACCTCCTATTCTTACTGAGGAATTTGGGGAACACACAAGCAATTATTGATTATGAATGTGACCTCCCTGCTCAGGCAGTTCCAGCACCGTCGGCTGAAGATCCTCCTATCGTCTAGTTCCCTAGCCATGATCTCATCCCAAGACATATAAAACAAGTGATTGATGCATGTTTCAATAAATACACCGCCCAATAATTACCTCTGATTTAATAACTACATGCATCAATGTGCTATATACATGTTTCAATTTTTTGTTATTTTTCTNTACTGAGGAATTTGGGGAACACTCTGCGGAGATCACAACAATGGATGTGGCTGAAGATGTTCCTGAGGAGGAAGACCTGTAGAAAGCAGTTATTGAATATGAATGTGACCTCCCTGCTCAGACAGTTCCAGCACTGTCAGCTGAAGATCCTCCTGTCGTCTAGTTCTCTATTTGTGATCGCATCCCAAGACATATGAAACAAGTGATTGATGCATGTTTCAATAAATACATCGCCCGGTAATTACCTCTGATTTAATAACTACATGCATCAATGTGCTATATACATGTTTCAATTTTTTGTTATTTTTCTCGTATGCCCAAGTCATGTAATTACACCTAACGAAACCTATTTCATTCCTATGCAGTGATGATATGTTAGTTGAACGGGATTTTATTCATATTAGTCGAAATTGCGTTGAAACTGTGGAATGATGAAGAATTGGGACTTGAACATGTAGATATGTTTGCACTGATAATGGAAAGAAAACGTTCCAATCACCCAATTCCTATAGGCCCTACCTTTACGTATCTCCAGTACATTGGGTACACATCCAACTTCCCATAATTTCATATAAACCATGATGCAACTTATACAGTCATACTGCTTTTGCTATACAAGCGTATAGAGACCACCCAATGAGGGAGCTTGTTGGACATATCACCATTGATACGGTGAACATAGCCAAATTTATTTTGACTCTAATAATTTATAATAAACACTGGACTCTACTTGTGGGGAATCCAAATACCCGTTAATGGAGATTCTATGATTTGTTACCAAATAAAATTCATGTGGTTGTCAGCCGCGACGTTGTATGCAAATTGAGCCTCAATTCTTGGATTCTTTAAGCAATTCTTTCATTGTGTATCCTGTCACAGATTGTAATTAATATAGTTATTTCCAGATTCAACATCTAGTGAAGGACAATGGAAAAGTCTTCCCCTCTGACCTGAGAAAATGACCAGTTTCCATAACCAGAGACGTTCCTACACAGAGTAATAACATTGACTATTGTCTATTTGTATGTAAATATATGAAAACAATTGTACAGGTGGATAAGTTGGATTGGAAGGATAAATTAACTTGGCCGAATGATATGCCGCGATTTAGGGCAAAGCTAACATATGAGATTTGTAAATTTACACTAAGTGAACAATAAATTAATGTATGTGAATGTAAATTTGTGTAATACTGTAGGAATTTGTGTTATTTGACACTGAATTTGTTTAATCTACAACGACTTGTAAGTATGACTGCTTTACTGAGTGAATTTCTGATAAACATGAGTAGAAATAATAATTTCTTATTAATAACCATCGCGGTATATTATAATAACATAGCGATAACCTAGAAATAACTTAGAGATAACTCATAAAAAACCCGTGTTTCTCTGATTCACTTTGAAAGATGGAAAATATCCCAGAAATAAGCTGAAAATAACTCATAAATAATCTTGAGTATAGGGGGTACAACAAGATTATTTCTGAGGTAGTGTAGAGAGCAGTGAAAAATTAAAAAGACGAATAATAACCTTTGAAGTAAATTAAAATAAGATAGACAAAACCCATTAATAATGCATAAATAGGCCACGTTTTTGCGCGAGTCTTGCGAGAATATCTGGACTACTGTCGGGGGTTACTGCGGGAGTACTGCAAGAGTTTATGTGGGTGCTACTCGGATGTACTGCGGGTGTAATTCTGAGTACTGCGGGAAATATTTTGAGAATACTTTCAGGGTACTGCAGCGGTTTTGCTGGAGTTTATTACGTGAGTATTGCGACGACTACTGCGTGTGTACTGCGAGGGCTACTGCGGGAGTAATGCCAGAGTACTGCGAGGGCTATTGCGGGAGTACTGGGGGAGTTATCTTGAGTACGGTCTTTAAAATGCTGGATAAATTTGGAGTACTGCGGGAAATATTTCGAGAGTACATTCATGGTATTGTGGGGGTTATGAGGGAGTTTTTTATGGGGGTATTGCGAAGGCTACTGCAGGAATACTGTGGGAGTTTATCTGAAGTACCGCGGGAGTTTATACGGATGCTACTAGTGGAGTATGGCGGCAGTTTATTTGGAGTACTGTCGGAGTATTGCCAGATTAATTCTGAGTACTGCGAGAAATATTACGAGAGTATTTTCAAGGTATTGCGGGGGTTCAGCGTGAGTATTTTATTGTGGGGGTAATGCGAGGCTACTGCGGGAGTAATGGGGTAGTACTGCGAGGGCTACTGTTGGAGTACCGCTGGAGTTTATCTGTAGTACGGTCGGAGTAGTGATGCTGGATAAATTCTGAGTACGGCGAGAAATATTACGGGAGTAATTATAAGGTATTATGGGGGTTCTGCGGGAGTTTGATTTGGGGATACTTAGAGGGGTTCTGTGGGAGTACTGCAGGAGTTTTTTACGAGGGTACTGTGGGGTTTTCGCGGGAGTTTATTCGGCTTAATTATCGTACAACGTAAACGACGCTGTCTCGATTGTCAAAGTATTTTTGAATGAAATAGTAGGGATTGGGCGAAAGCTTTCGACTTCGCTACTGAGTTAGGGTTTGCATCCACGTCCTCTAGTTTTTGACAGAGATTTGGAGTCTCTATGAAGCCGATGAAGATGGTGTTGGAAGAGCTAGAACACATCATGAAGGAAGGCCGGTCGAAGGAGAATGCCACTGATAAGGGACAACAATGTTTTAAGGTAACTTTGTTTGTTGCCTTCTATCCACCAATAAAATAAATGCAGTATGATACATTAGCTTAAATGATGACCAAAAATAACCCCTGTATACTTTCAAAATAACCCAAACAGTGTTAGGTTATTAATGGGATATTGGGTTACATTAAGCTTTGATTATGTCAATATTGGAATCATTAAGCTTCCATATGCCCTCATTCACGCAGGTTTTTGAACGCAAAGTTCTTGAATTGTAGATGCCGTCCATCATCAGTTAGAGAAGTTTTTGATAAAAGGTTCGGCCTACGATTTCCGTGAAAACATGGAGTAACCTGAGAGCAATGAACATAGAACAATATTTTGAACTCCCTCCATACTGTCAAGATCATATCATGACTATGTACATATTGAAATTATGGGATATTGATCGAATGGTTTTCAACATTGGCGGGAAAGAGCTAAGATTTGATCCAGACCAAGTTGTCTTGCTCGTAGGCATGCTCAACAAAGAATCACTGGCTAAATAAAATAAGTTACCCTCATGTGCCGTGGATGCTAGACAAATAAAAAGCGACCTATTAAAGGCTGCACTAGGGAAGACTACTACTCCCTTCAACAATCAATTTCTTAAGTTTATGCTGTTAAATTTATCTTTTCCAGCAAGTAATTTAAGCGTGGCGAATTGTTTTTACTCAATATGCGAGAATGTACCTGAATTTTCTACGTTTAATTGACCTGCTACAATATGTGAATTTCTCATTGAGCATATCAATTCCTGCTGCATTAAAATTAAGAGGAACCAACCACTATAATACATGAATGGTTTTTTTTTTCTCCCGACGGTAGGTGTTTTGTACTTATATATAAGTTCTCTTGTGTATTTTGACCATGTCATGTAGTGATATATCTGTCTTCATATACAATTATGGTTTTATGAGCGAACATCATTGGTCGTCCCCATTGCTCCTGAGGCCTGATCTCAAATGCTGAGGTAATCTACATGTCTGGGCTGGAGCCCATCACATGTTCATACAGTCTTCGTGAGGCTAACCTCTTCACAAGTAAGTGATTTATATTATTGACGATGTCATCCTGGTTTTATGTTGACATCGTTTCTCTAATATGTTTTGCAGGTTTTTAAATTTTTCAAGGATATAAAAGAGGGTGAACACCATTTACTGGCCCTTCCAGTTGAAGGACCACCCAGTCATATAATCGGAATCCCACAGCAGGAAGCGCACTCCATTGCGCGGTTACCCGGTCATTTTGATGATAAATCTTTCGTTCCATATCACAACACCCCACAACGATGACACCCAAACAGGCAGAATTGTTGGATTTGATGAAAATAATAAATGTGAAACAAATTTGCATTAAATAGGGTTGTTGAATCATCAATTGGTAGTATCATCCAAATGGTTTAGGGGAGAGCAAATTGGAAAAAAACGAAATTAAGTACCCCTTGTATTGCGTTAGCACATAAGCAAAGAAAACCAATCCGGGAGATGGAAGAGCGTACCAAAAATTCATTAGATGTTTTGATGACCCAGTTTGGAAAATTCGTAGAAATCATGGACGACTCTGTATCACTAGATCCAAGAATAAGAGATCCGTCACAGGTAGTTATAGTAAATCTCATTACAAATATTGAAAATATAAATAGCGGATGAGGAGAATAAACATTCCAGTGTAGAAGCCGATTATGTAGAAAGAGAGCAAGAGGACCAGGACCAAGTTAAGACAGAAGCAAAAATTGTACATTTAGATGATGAGCATCATGACTTCATCACTGAAAATGAAGATGAATATCCTGATAAGGTATGCAGTACAACCTACTAATGATTGCTCTCCTGAACCATATCTTGGCGTTTCATTTGTACTGCATTTGGTTTTGTAGATCCGACTAGCATCGTTAGTGATCGATTTTCGTGCTAGAGCTATAGTTCCACTTGACATGCTACAAGTAATTTATCAGTGTTCTACTAAATACATTGATATGTGAGGAAACTATGACCTTGTTTTTTTAAATATTTTGCAATAATTTGATTTAAAACCCTTCTAAAAATTATATATCTGAAATACATGGATATGATTATAATAAGAAAGGGACATATCAGAATTACCAGACGGTGCATTGAGGAAATATTGAATAATTGTTGGATAGCAAATGCACATATGGATTGCTTTTCACTAATATTGCAAAATAAGAGTGTAAAATCACCACATTTATTTAGACCCTTTCTCTACGTGCCTTCACTACATTGGGTAAATATTCAAGTTTGAATGATTTGCATTGCTTGTGCACATTTCCATTAATTTAGAAGTTTATGACCTATTAAATTATATATATGCAGTGGTACATGAATGAAAACTCTAAAGTGTTTGTTAGGCACGTGACAAAGGATATAGGTAGAAATTTTGAGTTCATTTTTTTACCAATAATTGATATTCAACATTGGACACTACTTGTTGGGGATTTGAAAAACCGCAAATGAAAATTGTATGACTTCTTGCCCAGCATAATGCATCTATCGATTGCCCATGACGTCGTAAGAAAATTTTAGCAATAACAATCTTTTGTGAACATTTCTTATATGCTATATTGATGCAACAAATCTTCCCTCACTTTATTGAAAATTTTAAAATTGCAGATTAATGAGCTGGTGAAGGATGCGGGGGGAGCTTTTAAGAGTAACCTGCTAAAATGACCAGTATCTATGATGCAAGGCATACCGACCCAAACAAATAATGTTGATTGTGGTATGTTCTTATGCAAATACATCGAAACACTTATACAAATACACACAACCGATTGGAAGGATATTCTCGGATGGCAGGATCACATGCCATCATTCAGAGCTGAAATTGCATACGAAATGTGTAAAATTGCGTTGTCTAAACTATAAATGTAATGATAGCATTATTTTGTGATATTGTCATTATTTTAAAGAGTTTGGGGGCTCTAGGATAACGCGGTTTTTGCTGGGTTATTGCAGAGTTATAACAGAGTTATTTCATAAAAATCAACAAATAGTATTGATTCCATAACCCGCAAAATGAATTAAATAACCCACAAATAACGCGACTGTTTCGCAACAATAATGGCATGCTTGCGGGGTATGTCGGGGTTATGACATAATTATTGCGGAGTTATTGTGGGCTTATTACGGGCTTATTGCTGACTTATTTGCGGGATCATTGTGGGCTTATTTGCGAGATTATTGTGGGTTTTTTTTTGCGGGATTATTGCAGGCTTATTGCGGAATTATAAAGGGCTTATTGCGGGATTATTTCGGACTTATTGCGAGATTATTCCAGTCTTATTGAGGGATTATTGCGGGCTTATTGCGAGCTTATTGCGGGATTTTTGTGAGATTAGTTTGGGCTTTTTGCTGTTTATTGCAGGCTTATTGCAGGATTATTGGGAGCTTGTTGCAGGCTTATTGCGGGCTTATTACACATAAAACCCTTTACATGAACTTACAAGAAATTAAACATTGATATTTATATTAAACACTTTACATATAAAAAAAAATCTGAAGAGAACTAGAACACAAATAACACAACATCCACCGATCTTACTGAAAAACAATACATATTTTACATAAATTTTTAGATTCATCTGCTCATAAAAACCAATGCATATATTATATAAAAATTTGCGAGTCCTCTGTGAAATGCCTTAAATTTCGTGATTCCGGCTTTCAGTGTCTGATATATACAAAAATAATCCATTTCCAATAAAGAGATCTCAACAAATATAAAGATACAGAACTTTGTTACATGCTTTGGAAGACGCAGAATTTGGATGCAAATTTGAGCTATTATGGAAACATTGTCCACTAAAAAGAGAAAATAGTGTTCTTTGTGGTGAGCTTGTGGGCCTCATAAAACTCTCATGAGGCAGTTTGAGCTTAAGTTCCTCTTTCACAATATCCACAAATTTTTTCAATGTCTGGTTAACGCCTGCCTCATGAGATTTTTATGAGGCACACACGCTCACCAGGACAAACACTCCTTTCGCTATTTACTAGACCATGTATTCATAATAGCTCAAATTTGTGTCCACATTCTCCATCTTGCAAAGCATGTATCAACATTTTACCTCTCAGCTGTCGTAGATCTCAGTAATGGAATGCATCAGCAGTTTGGTGTACGTTGGTTCCGGTGTGACGTGTTCCTGTTGCAAAAACAAGTAAACCGTAGCCAACATATTTTAAGTTAAAAATAGAGTCACATATTGAATTTCGGTTAAACTTGACTCGGATAATATGATATTGCATACATATTTGCCTCTAACTGCATATTCGCTTCTTGGCTCATGGACACGTCGTAATCCTTACGTGTTTGCATTGGTGAAGGTTAGACAAAAGTGCTGTTACACAGAATAATACATCGAAGACATCTATAAAAAAAAAAAAAGCTACCTTTTGCTCTCTTGCTTTTTCCTCATTATCCTTTCAATCTTTAATTAGGTACTCCTTTGGGACACATTTTTGGGGTCATTCAAATTCCATTCTCTATTAGGTGATTTCTTTTTTTTTGTTTTTTTATTTGGTTGAGGTTGTTTCCTAGAAAATGTGTTCAACACCTATAGATGCTGTTTTGAATGACTCCAACATAAATTTTTGCGTGTTCATTTTCTTCTGCTATTTTCACTACTTAGTACACAAACTTTTGAGCATGTGAGTGAAATAAAAGGTCACTTGATGTTCCAACAGACATTTGATAGTCATTCAAATGTTTATATTCAAAACTACTACAGATGTCTTTCTTTGCTTTCACAGACTATCACAATAAGAAATATTTATCGGGAATTTTTGTTATATTCACCTCATGAAGAACACATAGAGAGTGAGCGCAAAACAACCCCATCAATTTAACAATCCAGGGTCTGGTCGTCTCCAAATTATCTAAATTCTTTACAGAGAATTCGTCAACGCTGTGACATGAGACCTCGACATTTACTCTACATAACCCATACAATAACTCTTCCTCCTCAAACATTAATAGAGCTTGCGTGTGTGATATGAAACAGTTTGTCTCAACGCTGGGCTTGCTTTAACTGCAGGTGTAATAATAGTTTGAGTACTTTTGAAATCTTCATCATTCTCGTTCATTCTCCATGATTTCATTATATTTTCAAGAGCCAGAAAACAATCAGTGAGAGAACTTGTGGGCTTAAATACACCATGACAAATATTATTTGTAGATTTTTTCTGCGTTGATAATATTCTCATTCTAAATATTTCTTTATTGAATGTTGTTGACCACTTGTGTCTTTTATTGTATAATTCATCTAACCACACGTTGCTGTGTAGGTTTCTTCTCTTGATCATTATAGTTCGTCTCTTCAAACTCCTCTTCAGAATCACACTTGGTCATGCATTTATAAAATAGGTTGTTGACACACTTGTAAGACACACCACAATGCACCTTTGACGAAAATTTCTTATAGATATGTCACTGATATAATCCATGTCTTTTGCGTGGTAGACAATCTTGAACGACTCTTGCCATTGCTTGGTCTTGATCTGTAAAAAATATAATTGGATGCTTGTCAACCATTATTCAAATGAATGCTTTAAATAACCACTTCACCCTCAGCTTCCCTAGCTTCTAGTTCGTCGAAAGAGGGGATCCTTTTGCCAAATCTGGCCTCCATTGGGTAGATCAGGGTACAAGCTCTAAGATTTGGTAAATCTCTTGCTTAAACTTCATTGTTCTCCGTTTTTTCAATTCGATTCGCATATTTCTAACTCACTTTCCCATAAATCTCTGTCGGCACCGATTCTTCACGGCCTAGAGTTGATTCCCACTAAATCTCTTGCTTTTGGACCAAAAATTCCATTTTTTCTTAGCTTATCTTGCATAATGTGTAATTTTTCTTGCCATGGCTCTTAAAACCATGTGGAAAGGGGGATTGAGCTTCAACCACGCTAGATTTGTTGGTCGCGTCGCGTCACAGTGGTACAAAAGCATTCTAGTCCAGAAGAAGTTGATTCTGGAACGGGTTCTTCAGTTTTTGAAGTAGTTGATTGCTGTAGAAATTGATTGGCGGGAGTGGAGGAGTTTGTGCTATATAGTTGGCTCCGCTGTTGTCCCATTCGTCCGCAAATTCTATGCAAATGCGAAAGAATTCGTGGACGAGCAAGCCTTCATGCGGGGGAAGCTTATTCCCTTCGACCCATCCTCCATAAATAGTCTTCTTAGCCTCCTTGACACGCTCTAATGTGACTTCGAGTGTTTCCTTACTTCTGATTATTAGGAGGTCATTTCTCTTCTGACTAACGACGCTGATCAGTAGAAAGTTTGTTCTTGGGAAGAGTAAAGATACTTGTGAATTTTCCGTTGACGTATTTGTTGGCATCATTTTTGATCATTTGTGTAGGATTTTTAATTGACTGGAATGGGGTTATGCCTCATGCATATACTCTCCTTGTAGCTCGAGATATCTGTCAGGGCCCTATGGAGCACTCCTGCAAGCCCAAGAGATGAATATTCACACGTATGTAGCTCATGGTAGCCAAGACGCATTGAACACTTGAAAAGAAAAGTTTTGGCACTAGCGCGCTCGCCCTTTCAGGTGATCTGACACATCCCCACCATGTTTTGGGAGCCCCCTTGTGTTCGTTCTGTGATCGTACTCGCGCCAAAATGCGGGCGCGCTTGCGCCTTTTTCTTTGAGCGCACCTGCGCTGACAAACACAGAACTGGGAAAACTGCGCTGCCTTCTGGGTGCATCCGCGGTCGATCTTATGGACTCTAACGCACTCGTGCCTGCGTCCATTTTAAGCATGGAGTGCCCGTGCCGTTGTAAAGCGCCCACGCTCGTGTTCTTAGGGCACGCGTGTGTTGGGCTCGTGTCGGAAGGCAGTGAGTAGGGTGCCCCCATGCCGAGACCCTGGCGCATCCGCACAACGAACTTGGCGTACCTGCGCCAGATCAAACCTGCTCTGGTTTTGCTGCGTGCGATTTTTGAAAGGAGGGACCTTTGGTCCCCCAAATCACACCATTATGTTTATAACAAGGGGATCAAATGGTTATTACTTTATTATTATGCTTAATATGTCTTTAATTAAGGGATCAAGGGTTACTTAGTTGATTTTATGCCTAGAAATAGAAAGTGGGGATTCTTAACCTAAACCCTTTATGGAAAATGAGGGGGGGG
>JXCR01129092.1:15793-28206 GCA_002079205.1 Phalaenopsis hybrid cultivar
GGGGGGGGGTGGGGGCGGGATTCTTCTGAGGAAGGGGAAAGCTGAGCTAAGGTTTTCTTCCTCAAATCTTCATCTTCTTCCTTCTCATTTTTTCCATCTTCCGAGAGTTGTTTTAAGAGATCTTCTTGGAAAATCTTTTTGTGTTTTCGGCCAAGGAAGGAGAAGGCTTCATCTCCTTAAGAGGAGAGCTTCATCTTGCTTAGGGAAAGGAAGCTTCAAATCTTTTCTTCGAAAAGGAGAGCTTCATCCTCACTTTGGGGAAGGAGAAAGATTTGCATGGAGCTTCCTCGATCTCTCCTTCAATAGGAGAGCATCTTCCATATTTGGAGAGGTCGTGGATGTAGCTCCGAGCGAAGACGGAGCTTGGAGCTAGCCGAGAGCACGCTTCCTCAGCCATCATGTGGGTGAAACCTCTTAATTCCTTACAAATTTTCATTTCTAGAGACCCATATGGCTGGATGTTAGAAGATTACGAACTAGGGTTTTGTGCTTAGAGAGTGTCGATAGGTTAACGAGCCTTTTCATGGACTTTTCCCCTCACAATTTCGAGTGATTTCACCTCTAAGACTTTGTTCCAAAATTCCATAAGTTGAGGTTGAATTATTCTTGTCGTTTGTTTCGGCAGCTTCATTTGAATGGACACTTGAAGTCAACCGGGCGAACGAACCAGGAATTTCCTTTGATCTTTGTTCTCTCGACCATAGTGAGACCTCCTCACGAGAGAGGTGGATATCATGTTACCTTGTGCAATATGGTATTGACAACCTTAGATCCAATGAGAAGTCGGTAGAATGAGTTTGACGTGTCATCAAATGCATTGGGTTGTGTGGCTTGCATGCTCATTTGTTGTGTTTTGCATGATTAATTGCGTGAACACTTTGGTTCGATTGACTGCCCGGGCATGATCGATCAATCTCTTTCGGTACGATTGCTGTCCTGGCTGGATCGTCTTATCAGTTTGATTCGACTGGTTAATCTATTTCGGTACAATTCTCGTTCTGGCTCGATCGTCCGATCACTTTGATTCGATCGTCCACCTGACTCGATCAACCATTCTCTTTCGATACGATTACTGTCTTGGCTCGATCATCCAATCACTTTGGTTCGATCGGTCGCCCCAGCTCGATGAACCACTTTTTTGGTGCGATCGTCATCCTGACTCGATCGTCGGATCACTTTGGTTCGATCAACCACCTCTACTTGATCGATCACTCTTTTGGCACGATCGCCGCCCTGGCTCAATCGCCCGATTACTTGGGTTCAATCTGTCGTCTTGGTTCGATCACCTTATCTTTTTGGTTTGATCGACCGACCTAGCTCAATTGTCTGATCTCTCGTGTTCAATCGGTCGTCCCAGTCCAATCACCCACATACTTCACTGTATGCACAGAGACAGATGCTTGCACGCTTCATGAGGGGTTGACCCTCATATAAGGCCATCCTTTGTACATTTCTCTTCAATGAGAGCCGTGCTACCTCACTCCCTACATACCGTATAGGAATTTTGTAGGTATCTTACATTGTGGTTAGTACGAGTCGTGCTCTTTAGCCACTTTACTCGTGCTCGGCATAATGTGTGTCTACCTAGATATGTGATTCTCATTTGCTCGAGTCACATTGCTTAGTATATTCAGCACTTTGCATATTGTATGCTCACCTTTTCGCCCTTGGCGTCTGTCGCATTGATTGCTTGTTTTCATGTGTTTGTTTGAGTGCCTCTCGGGTGCAGAGTAATTCCCTTATTGGTATCTTATACTTGATGAAAACTCATTTATAGCATTTGTTTGCTTGTTGCTTGACATTTGGCTTGGGTTTCCAGTGATGGTGTAATTCATCTTTATATCTATCATATGCCCAACATACCCGCTTTTTGTGTCATATGCATGTGACATTCTTGCATTCATATTTTCCTGATGTGTGACTTGCTTTTTGGCGTCCATTGTGATTGTTCGTACTTCGATTGACAATCAAAATGTGTTGGGTCTTTTGCATGATTGTATGCACATTGCCCATTTGCCTTGATGACATATCTTACTTGTTACGATAAGCAACCCGTTTTGTGGGCAGTCTTTTTTTAGAGTCATGTCCAACAGAGAGGAGCTGTAATAATTTAAAACTAACTTTTTACTTACAATCTCCTCCTACCGGACATGGTTCAATACATTGTATGCAGATACCTTTCTGTTAACATGATTTTCATGTAGGTCAAGTTTTTTTTTTTGGACTTTTATTTGTGTTTCTTATAGTCCTATAGCAGAAATAAGATACATGTATGAATTCTGAAGCGTTTGAGGTGTAGAACCACATAGCGGGGACTATGAGTAGATGCTGATGTCCCGTATTTTAGTTTCACATTTTCTTTGATGTATATCATTTAGGACCAAGCATGTATATGAGGTGCTTAATCGCCTTTTTTGCTTTTTTAGAATATATTGCCGACCCAACGGTACCCGATTTGTGTTTATTATTTCATGCTTGGCTTGCTTTTACTTTTTGCAGCGTGCTCGACTTGTTTTCACCGTTATTTGCTTGTGGTTTGTCTGAGACCCGTATGAATATAACTTTCGCTCTTTAAGGGCCCTAATATTATAAATTTTCTGTAAAATCTTGATAAAATCTTTTTGAAGATTAATGAAAATTTTAGGATTAAAACATTGCAAGATTTTAAAACCTGTACTTTACTTTTTGGCATGACCTTCAGGTCGGTTTTAAAATAGTTTGCATGACATGTATATATCTCAAGTTATATTAATAAGACCTTCATGCTTAGGATTGTGGTAGATAACTGCATCATATTGCATGTCTCAAGGAGAATTCCCCGTGCTTCTTCAACGTGACTAGCTCAATATAGAAGTCTACTTAGGCGGTTGTCTATTACAATTAGGGTGGTAGAGGCTTCCCTGACCCACGCGGGAAGTAAGTCCTTTGTTGAGAATGTTTTCCACTTTGTAGTTGGGCTTCTCTTTTCTCTTTCTTCCGATGACATATTCGTCATTTATTTGACGAGTATAAGTTTCTCCTCTATGAGCTCTACCTTTATAGGTCATAGGACTTAAAGTTTCTTTCTTTTAACCTTAAGGCTACTGAGGTCTTCTTGGACTATGCAATTTATGGATTACTGACGAGGAGCCTCTGGTTGTGTTGGGTCGACTACTTTCACGATCATGTAGATTTAATAACTTGGGATAATTGATCCGTGATATTCTGACCTTGTTATATCTACCTGATTAGGATTATTCTCTCTCCTTTGTTGATCCATTTGGAGCCCTTTTGTCTTTTTATGACGTCCTTGATGTCTTCTCGTAGGCCCTGATTGCGAATAGGCCGCCATTCATTTAGGATAGGGTGATTCACTCTCTACCTTTATGTCTCGGTTAGGCCTTGGAAGCAAAATGTAGATCCTATGAGTCGACTTAGTTATTTCATAGGCCTCATATGTGGACGGGTCGCTGCCCATTTGGGATATGAGAGACTCACTCTCTGCCCCGTAGTTTAGCGAGGAATTTACGAGCATCGAAATGTTCTTGTGCAATAACTATCCTTTTGGTGGCCTATTTACTGGTCATGATTATGTAAGCAAAGCCCCTTTTGTCGAAAGTATTCTTGGGTATCCCCCAAGATATAATTAATCAAAGAGATACATACCTTTGGGAGTGCTCTAGACTCCAGAATGAAAATTTTCTTTTTAGTTCTCTTGTAATGGGTGATTTTATGTTGTAATTATTTTCATGGATATCGTGTTTGATGTATTTCGATATGATCTTGTTCGGACGTATACTCTTGACCTATCATACGAGGATTACAATACATAATCCCTTCATGTTACTTTTTAAAATTTGTTTGTCTATTTCGTTATATATCCCATTTTTTTTAGTTCCTCACTTTGTTAGATTGTTTATATGATCCAAGTGGGAAATTTATTTGGAAAGGAGAATCATACGACGACAACATAAATATAGACAAGCTGACAACTCTGAGTTTTTAAAATAAACAAAATATAGTATTTGAATTCCATCTCCCGATCCCGACACTACTTCTTTGTCGCCTCACCTTCTCCTTACCACTAATCTCACTAACTTTACTAGAAATAGGGCTGTTCTAAACTTTTATATTTAGACGGGTCGATTTATTGATATAGTGATCATCCTCCACCAATCCATCATGCACATTGCCAGTGGTTAGACCAATGTAGGTTTATGACACCCCTGCGCTATTTTTGTTTTATGCTGTAGGGAGGGGGTTGTTGGAGGGAGTGGAGATGAGATGTTGGCGCCGCAGAAGTCGATCACCATGACCACCTTCTCTTTTGCTGGCTCTACGCGGAGTTCATCCCGCGAGAGGGGAGAGAGCACTGCCTCACGACATCCCGAGGAATCACGACGAGACCCTTCGACCGTCGAGAAGATGAGGTGCTTGAAGGATATCTTTGGAGATTCACGACGTCCTCATGCAGAGCCAACACTATGCAGATCAACACTGGCGGCATTACGGGTACCTGCATCGTTGCAATCAGGAGGTGTAGAGATCGCTATTGTCAGTGACCTTCTTGAATGTGTCACTCTTTGAGCTTTTTGTTCTGGAGGATAAAGACATGGAGGAGACCAACAGTGATTAGGCGACTCTGGCATAGTAGTGTGGTTGCACTCAGAGGGCTTACACTCAGTCGTGTGCTTTTGTTCTTTAGATCAGAGGAGCCGAGTCTAGGAGATCGGGGCACTGACATAGGCGGCTACTGCATTCTTGAGTGTCTTGTATTGTGTGTTTTTGTCCTTGGTGATACTACATGACTTATTTTTATGACACGACTATTGCACTGTTGTATGGCTGCTGGTGAGAGTTCTAGTTTTTTTTTTGTCTGCTGTTATCCTTGATGAGTGCTTGTGGCACGATCCATTCCTGTTTGATTTTTATATATAGTGAGATTTGTAGCTTGCAGTGCTTTTCTTACTTTTTGGATGATTGTATCTGCTAAGTTTTGCACTTTACTTTCTGAGATTCATGTAATTATGCATCTTTACTTTTTTCTTCACTTACTTTTTATTTTTATATTACTTCATGTTGTACTTGGTGAGATTGTACTTACTAAGTTTTGCAATATCGGGGCACTTTACTTTTTGAGATTGTAATTGTTAAGTTTTGCACTTTACCTTCCGAGATTCACGTAATTATGCATGTCGGCGAGCGAACGTGAGACTTTTGAGCCGAGAGGGAGATTTTTTGTCATGAACACGAGAGGGAAAGGGGCATTGTGAGGGAGATAAGGTAGGTGAGGAGAGACTGTTTCCCGTGTTTTTAAAACAACAGAAAACACTTTTTTGTTATTTTTAGAATTTTAAAAATAATAGTGTTGAAACAAAAAAAAAAAAATAGAAACAAAATTAAAAATAGTAACTAAACACTATTTCTTTGTTTGTTTCTTATTTTTTGTTTTTAAAAATAAAGGGCAAAAAAAATACAGAAATTGCATTATTAGTTTTGAAGATCTGAATTTTACATTGGAATTGAGTTTGAATTATGTCATGGATGGTTTGAAAGATCTGAGCTGTTTGATATTTCTCCTCCATTAAGAATACCCAAATAGTTCTAGTGTGATCATCAATAAGTGAGACAAACCATCTAGCCTCACTTAAGATTTTCACATATGAATTTTCCTAAATATCACTGTGGATGGTGAAAAAAAGGTGTGAGGGTTAGTACTGGGTCTTGAGATAACTATTTTTGGTATGTTTTTCAAGTCGATAAATCTCACATTGATAAGAGAGTTTTAATTGATAAATAAATGAGGATATAGCTTGTAATATAATTAAAATTAAGATGACCCAGATGATATTACCATAGCATGATTTATTTTTCAACAGTCATAGACTTGACAAACTCAGAAATTTGAGGCAAAAATGGAGGTGGGATCATTTTGTGTTTAGAGAGACTTTCCTTTAAATAGATACAAGCCTTGATGTATTTCAACACTGTAAATCATTTTCCTCGACTCCACCTAAAATTCACAGAAGTTTGCAATGAATTTTTTTTATTAATTCCGTAGAAAATTTTATTTCGCAAAAAAAAAAAAAATTATTACAAAATGGTGGCCAGCAGTTCTACTAAAACCCCACAACACTAAAACTCACGCAAGAAATGAGAAAATCTAAAAAACGTTAGCCATGATACGACTCACTTCACAAACAAAAAACAAACTAAAATCAAATTTTAACTTGGATAAAGGGAATATTTAAACTATCCCCTTTAATTAACCGAGAAAGTCCCAACGAAACCTTATTAGAAAAATTGAAATTTTGAGATTCCAAGCCTTTACTCGCAACCCAATTAGTACATTGATTACTTTAATGTTGAATAAACGACCATTGTACTTGCACAATATTTGCAAGAGCAAAAATTTTTTTTAGCTGAATAATAAGATTCCACGGGCAATCTTTCCTTATGCAACAGTAGTTCCACAAATCAAGAGAATCCATTTTAATAATGATATTATCCCAACCACTAGTAACTGCAAATTCAACGCAACAATAACAACTTCTGCCTCAGCAATAACAGGAGATGAGGCTAAAACAAGAGCAAGAAACTAAAAATTACATTTACCAAAACAATTTCCGCAAATACAGCCAATTCCAGCAACCGACTGCGTCCAACTTCTACCAGTATTAAACTTCAGTATGCCCCTAATAGGTGTTTCCCACAAAATCAAACTAATCACAAGTTTATTCTTCACAGAAGGAGTAACATAAAATTTATGAAAAATCATCAGCACATCCATATTGGCAGATTCCTTAAATCTGCCCAACTTCAACATCTTAAACAAAAACTTTTAATGTAAATAAAATAGGAGAATTTAGAAATCATTTGGCCAGCATGTTTGCTTTCATTCCTTGTTGTCCAAATAAATAAAAAACTCTAATAGGAATCAAAGCAAATAACATACTACCATTCTTTCTCCAACTATTAATCATTTCAGCAATAGACTGAAACACCACCCAGTTTAACTTCCTCTTGAAAAGAGAGAAAACCAAATCCCACACTTCAATAGTAAAAGAACAATTACTAAACAAATAATCAATATCTTCTTCATGCATCTTACATAAAGGACACATCGATGGTAATCAAATACCCTTCAACTTTAAATTATCATCAGTAGGAAGAATTTTATGGAGTAGTTTCCGAAAAAAAAAGAAAAAGATTGAGAGGGTTTCACAAATGAATTCCAAGCCCACATAAGATCAATACCACTTGAAGGAACAAAGGAATTAGCAAAAGTATTAGAAGTAGACTTACCCAAAATACTTTTAACCTTAACACCATCCAACCCAATATTAATAGGAATTTTATAAATTATAACAAAATCTTCTTTACTCACTAAATCGGCAAGTTTGAGAAGATTCTAATCATTAGTAGACCAAACATTCTTTAACAACAAATTAATCTCAAAAGGACCCCCATAAGAAACAGCCAGAGGTCCATTACCAAGCCAATTATCACACCAGAAGCAACATAAGCCCTCCCCAATTTCCCAACAAAGAAGCTTTTCAGTACAGTTAGCCCCCTTTAACATTTCTTTCCAAACAAATGAATCCAAGGAATTACTAGAAATAGCCAAAGGGTGATCACATCCACAATACTTTTTCATCATTATACATGCCCATAAGGATTTACCCTTTCTAAAATGCATCCACAACTTCATATAATGGATTTTCATAGAGTCATTGAGAGATCTGAAGTTTAGACCTCCATGACTAGTTGGCTTGCACATTTTAGACAAACTCATCCAATGAATTTTAATATTCTCACCAGCCCACAAAAATTTATTGAAGATATTCTCCAATCTTTTACAAATGGTTAGAGGCATCTTCATAAAGAATAAAGTATAGAGAGGAATAGAAGTAAGAATACTTTTAAGTAAAGTCACTTCACTACCATAAGATAAGATAAGATTATCCCATGACATAATCCTCTTCTTAACCTTATCAATAATACCATCAAAAAGATGTTTCTTTCTCCTGCCTTTGTCCAAATTAAATCCCAAATAAACAATCAGAAGATCTCCTTTGGCACAACCAATAAAACCTTGGTCCAATTTTGCTTTGTAATAGAGACACAATTAGAGCAATAAACATTGCATTTGTTAGTATCAAACATTAACCCTGAAGTAGCTTGAAAATGTTCTAGTTTCTTCCATAATCTCTTAATAGAACTATTATTAGCGTTAGTGAGAATAATGAGATCATCAGCATAAGCAAGATGATTAATTCTAGATTTTCCTTTATCAACATAAAGCATACTAGGATATTTATTTAAAAGCATAATCATATATCTTGAAAGATAATCAAAAGGCAAAATAAATAAAAAAGGGGATAGAGGATGTCCTTCCTTAATCCCCCTAGAAGCCACATTTATTGCCATGAATAAGAACATAATAATAGTTATTCTCCAAATTCCTTGTGATGATACAACAAACAACCAGCTTAATGCCTTTGGCCTGAAGAACTTTCAAAATGAATTCCTATCTAAGTGTATCATAAGCTTTTTTAATGTCCATCTTAAAAATAATATTACCACCTCTGCCTTTTTTATCTAAATCAAGAATTAATTCTTGAGCAATAAGAGCATTTTTCTCAATAATTTTGCTTTTAATAAAAGATGATTGTTGTTCAGAAAATATCTTTTTGCGAAAAGACTGGAGTCTACCCACCACAACTTTGGAAACAATTTTAGAAATAACATTATTGAGGCTAATGGGTCTAAAAACATCCCATTTTAAACCTTCCTTGTCTTTAGGAAGAAGAACCAGATTAGAAGGTTTGAAGTACCTGGGTAAATCAGTACTTTTGAAGACATCTTGCACAACACCAACAACATCCATCTTAATCACCTCCCAACAAAGCTTGTAAAATTCTGCAGAAAAATCATCTTGTCCAGCAGATTTGGTACCATCAAAACTGTCTAAAGCATTTTTAATTTCAGTTTCCTCAGGACTAACAACAAGCTCAATACTTCCAGCATAGCACAATCATCAACAATAAGACTTATATCAATATTGTCAAGGTCACTATTATCACTATTAAGCAAACTAAAATAATAATTAACCCCATTAACCTCAATAGAATTATAAGAATAAAGCAAATTACCATTGTCTTGTTTAATCTTGCTGATAGTGCTAACCATTCCTCTCTTTTTAATAAAAGCATGGAAATACGCAGAGTTCCTATCCCCATACACAAAAAAGGACCCACAACTTTCTACTTATAGAAAGCCTCCTCTATATTAATAGCATAAACAAGCTTTTTCTGGCCATCCAAGAAAGATTGGTGATCAACTAAATCATTACTATATTAATCTTCAAGCTTCCTCATATTTTCCTCAACAAACAAAACCAAAGAATGAAGATTGACAAAAATGTCCCAATTCCATCTTCTCAATTTAGAGGCCAAATTATTCTGCAAAAACCACAATCTTTTGCCCATTTTGCCTTGGACATCAATATTTCAATTATCTTTGACAAATTGTAAAAAGGATTCATGAAGAGTCCACATATTTAAAGATCTAAATTGATAAACCCGAGGTTTATTAATCAGATTAATAGTAAGAACAATAGGAGCATGATCAGAGAACATAATAGGAAGATGCATCAAAGAACTAGCAGGAAAAGCAACCATCCAAGGATCATTAGCAAGAAATCTGTCAAGCCTTTCAAAAAATTTACCACAATACAATGTGAAGGAATTGCCAATATACCCAAAATCAAAATGACCAACATCCAACAAAACGTTATTAAAATCAGTAATAAGCCTTTGATTAGGATAATTGCCACCTTTCTTCTCGCCACGAAAAGAATGACATTGCAATCACCTCCAATAATCCAACGATCATTGCAACCAGTTTTAAGAGTACTAAGATTATCCCATAAATCCAACTGAGCAGTTTTAGAACAAACCGCATAAACACTAGTAGTAAAGAAAGAATAATTTTCAGAACTGACCCTCAAATGAATGAATTGATTATGATTAATAATCAACTCCACATTGATAGAAAATCCAGATAACTAGATTTTATTATTAATGTGAAATGGTAATAAAATTTTATTAAAAATTTCAGAGATTTGGGTTGTATAAGTATAAAAAAAAATTATTGGTAGCCATTATAATAAATTAAACAAAAACCAAACTTTTTCAAGGCTTGGTCAATCGCTCCACCAGCTTCAGTGATATAAATGAATGACACTTCTAGCATCGAGAAGCTCCACCATAAAGAAGAAGATGAAGGCGGATGTCATACTCTGTTGAAGGAGGTTTTATACCACTTCTCAAAGATCTCGAATGTCAATTTTGGGAAAAGAATGCTAGGAGACTTACATCTCATCCCAAAACAAATGCTAAAGGAATGCCATAACATCGTGTCAGGAAGATCTTATATCCAATAGCAAAAGAGAGTGTGGATGTCATACTACATCTGATCCCAAAACAAAAGCTAAAGGAATGCCATAACATCGTGTCAGGAAGATCTTATATCCAATAGCAAAAGAGCACCATTTCACATTCTTCCACTCAATTAATTTTCCTCTTCGCACGCCTACATTCAACGCCATTCCACACCATTAGTTAGTTATTGTCTTTATAGTTTTGAGTTTTTGTGGTGAGTTTAAGTGTGAATTCTTAAACATTGCTTTGCATTTTATTAAAAAAAAAAGAAATTTAACTAGATTTTATTATTAAAATTAGCAACACAAGTTTGCAATGAATTTAGTTATACATTTCATATCATGAGTAAGCTTACTGATTGAAATGAAATTGCTATCCAAATGTGAAACATATAAAGCAGAGTACGGAGTAATATCATGAGAGAAGTCTACAACTTCTTTTCTAGCAATTTTAAGTGTGATCCATCTATATGTCTGACCAATCTTGATGTAGACGCCTCTTGATGGTTGGCTAGGGTATTGGTTTCTCTGGTCATATGGTTAAGCTCTTGAATCTATGATCGAAGTTCTAAATCTCCCATTATTGGCAAGATGGGAGAATAATATATTACCTTAATGTGTCATTAGGTTGGTGTACTATTCAAAATTAACTACTGGAGTACAACTTGACGTTTTCATCTCGTAGTTGGCCATAATCCTTATGCGTATCTAGGGCTGCTCTTAGTTGCAGGAAGGGAGTTGACTGCTACTTCTGTCAGTAGAGATGCAGTTGTTGTAGCAAAAGGAGTAAAATTGCCTACTGATGTTGCTGGTGCTGGTGTTGTCGCTGTAGAAAAAATAATTCTTATGAAGAAGGTGCCTGCAGGGAGAATTTGGTGTAGGCGGTTCTGCTACTAGGAAGATTCCGGTGGCCTAAATTGAACATATGATATATTGCAGGGAGAATTTCAGTGCTAGGATGAAGAGGAGACGCTCCAGAGGAGGGTCTGCAGATCAACTAAAAGGATTTCGATGGAGGAGGGCCATCAACAAGTGATTCCGGCTACAAAAAGTGTTTCGACAACAAAGGAGAACAGGAAAGGGCTTACTGTAAGAGAAAACTACAGGGAAGGACGGGTGAGGGCCTTCAAGCCGACAGGATTTTCGGCTGCAAGGAGGAGTTTTGACGAAAGGAGGAAGCTAGGTTTGTTTTATGGACTAGAGGATGAGGTTGATTCGTTCAATCAACCTAGACGAAGTTGTCGTTGCAGGAAGAAGACGCCGTTTGAAGTAGTCCAGACGAGTCGCAGATGAGGTTGACGCAGATTTGTGTTGTTTGAAGTTAAGGGTTCTATGTTGTTTGAACAAATGAAGTGACGGACGATTGACTCGGACGAAGCAACAAACATTCAAAATCGGGTTCTTTGTCGTTGGAAGCAGACGAAGCAACGAACAATAGACACCCTACAATGTGGCTGGCCCGAACTTGGTGAATGAGTCACTAATAACATGTGGAAAACTAACTTTGGGAGGAAAAAAAATCATTCACTTATTCACATATTGGGTACATATAAAGAGAAACCACTCCCTCATAATTTATAAACTTATCAAGTATATGTAGTCCAAATTAGGTAAGGAAATAGTTTTGAAATTAAAAATAAAAAAAAAACATAAAATGGGAAGGGAATGAAACTAAGAGGTGTTTCCAAAGCTATTACCAATCAAATTTTCCATGATTTTGTGAAGCGGTCGGCCGACCCACCATGGACAGGATCCGAACTTCTTAGCTTTCCACATATATTCATTAAAGTATCTAAACAAGATGATCTTTAAGCCCTCAACTATTTGTATGATTGATGGTATGAAAAATTGAACAATTTGTGAAGGGAAAGAGATATGGTGGGATTTGGAATCATAGCCAATGAAATCAACAAAGGATGCAGTGAGAATAATAAATCACTAAATGATGCCTTACATGCATTGAATTTTCAGATTATAGCTACGATATCAA
>JXCR01129092.1:28350-44273 GCA_002079205.1 Phalaenopsis hybrid cultivar
TAAAATAATAAATTCTGACATAAATTTTTACATTAAATTAATGATTGAAAAATCAGTGCATGACCAAGCAATTTTCACATAATTTATGTTATGAATAACTGTAGAAAAACAAATATGATATATACAAATGGTCTTAGTAATAACTAATATCAATATATCACAGTTTATCACACTCAATAGTAATATTAAACACCAATATGATGATTTTGATTGACAAAAGAATAATATGAGTTTCAATATATTTATTTTATGGCTAAGAACATTCCAAAAAGATGTAATTATTTTGTTCCTTGTCCCGCGCAGTTGGTGGTTTGGTCGCATGCATGAGGAGGCATCATAGTGGGACATTTGACTTGTTTTATCTGGTATATGTCTATCAAGTATGTTTCGCTTATAGTAGCTTAGCGATATTTTGATCTGATTAGAAAGTATTGTGATTGCTATCATCTTCTTCATCATATNGTAATTCATTTCTTTGTAGAATTATCTTTTTTTTACAATGAAATTTGCCTCAAAAAATATTATAATTTGAATAGAATTACGTGTTAAATTTCTTCTCTGTAGTTTGGCTATCCCATGTAAAGTGGATTAGTTGATTGCATTTCTTAAATAGGGTTAGCCATCCTACGTATCGTGGAGGAAATTGAATTAGCCTTTGATTTGGGTTGAATTTAATTTAAAATAATAAATTCTGACATAAATTTTTACATTAAATTAATGATTGAAAAATCAGTGCATGACCAAGCAATNAGGTGGAAAGCTTGAGCAATGTTTATTATGAATATTTTGTTGGAGTCATAAAGCTCTCTGAAAGGGAGGGCTATTAAGTTTTAAGTTATACCTAAACTAAAAGCCAACAAACTGTAATTTCCAGGAAGATTATCATATTACATAAGGTTATAGCATATTTATAACATTTTATCATAAAGAGGAAAAAAAATTGAATGCAAACATTATATGAGAATAATTAATTGGAATAATAGTTGCAGAAAACTATTAAAATTTCCATTACTTAGTTGAAGTTGTCAGTTATCAAATAGGTTTTGCCTCCAAAAATTGAAGTTTATACTTTATCACGTGGGCTTAATGCAAGCTTGGTTACATCCATCATGTTTTATGCATTGGTCAAGAAATACAATTTCCAATTAAGCCTTGGATAAAAAATTCATGTTCTCTTCATTTTAATTCATTTCTTTGTAAAATTATCTTCTTTTTACAATGAAATTTGCCTCCAAAAATATTAAAATTCGAATAGAATTACGTGTTAAATTTCTTCTCTGTAGTTTGGCTATCCCATGTAAAGTGGATTAGTTGATTGCATTTCTTAGATAGGGTTAGCCATCCTACGTATTGTGGAGGAAATTGAATTAGCCTTGATTTGGGTTGAATTTAATTTAAAATAATAAATTCTGACATAAATTTTTACATTAAATTATTGATTGAAAAATCAGTGCATGACCAAGCAATATTCACATAATTTATCTTATGAATAACTGTAGAAAAAAAAAATGATATATACAAATGGTCTTAGTAATAACTAATATCAATATATCACAGTTTATCACACTCAATAGTAATATTAAACACCAATATGATGATTTTGATTGACAAAAGAATAATATGAGTTTCAATATATTTATTTTATGGCAAAGAACATTCCAAAAAGATGTAATTATTTTGTTCCTTATCCGGCGCAGTTGGTGGTTTGGTCGCATGCATGAGGAGGCATCATAGTGGGACATTTAACTTGTTTTATCTGGTATATGTCTATCAAGTATGTTTGGCTTATAGTAGCTTAGCGATATTTTGATCTGATTAGAAAGTATTGTGATTGCTATCATCTTCTTCATCATATTATCATAGTAATGTCGTTTGGGAAATAATATTATTTTAGCTATATTATGTTTAGTGCCATTATTTGGAAGGATTGTAAAATTAAGGGCAGTCAATACTAATTTAAGAATGTTTAGTCATTTTGCTTGAAATAGAAAAGAATTTGTTTAAAATTTTCGTTTGTAACTAGGACACTCAATACTAATTTAGAATGTTTTGTCATTTTTCTTGAAATAGAAAAGAAGTTTCTTAAAATTTTCATTTGTCACTTACTTGAATTATGAAAAAGACCTCCATATTAGGCTGCATACTTTAAAGTAGCAAGCTCTACGTTAAATTGATGGGAAGCCTTATGCATTAGGCCAGTCCTGTTTTATTATAGCAAACTCAAAATACTTGTTTATTGCATAAAATTTGGGATTCATTTTATTACATTTATAAAATGCATGCATTTTGTAATCAGCAAGAAAAAAAGAAAAAAAAAAGAACTCTATATGCTTTTGCATTAGAATTATATAACGGAATATTGGCACCAGTCATTGACTCTTTTGCACAACTTCTCTGGTTGCTTTGAAAGGAACCAATAAATTTGAAGTAAAATTCAGCTTTTTTTTTTCCTTGTTTTGGATATCTCTAATATTAATGGTTGCTAACATGTGTTTAGGCATCAAGATTGATTTACATGAATCTAGCATTGATCCGGCAGACAGGAATATGGAGGATATCTCCATTTCCTACAAGGAACAAACGTNATTGAAGTAAAATTCTGCTTTTTTTTTTCCTTGCTTTGGATATCTCTAATATTAATGGTTGCTAACATGTGTTTAGGCATCAAGGTTGATTTAAATGAATCTAGCATTGATCCGGCAGACAGGAATATGGAGGATATCTCCATTTCCTACAAGGAACAAACGTCTGGGTATGTTTTTATTGTCTTGTTCTGTTTTTGTCCTGTCCCCATCTTCAAAGCACTGTTTTCACTATGTTACAACTGTGTTGCAGGAATAACAAGTTCCATTCAATGTGCAGTCCACTTTAGAACGTGCATCGATATACATAAGGTTGGGTTCATCTGAGGACCGTGCATCGATATATGTCCTTACTCCAGTATGGCATAAATTGGAGAAAGCATTTAGTAATAATATCATCTTCATGTTCATTAACCTCACTCCAATTTTTTGGGTATGGAGTTAATGAACCTTCATTGTCCATTCAAATTTTTTTTAAGTGTTGTATGAATTGATAAACTTATCAAACATTTTTTACAAAACTTAAAATCTAGTTACCTTTAGTCTCCCCTTTTTCATACTAATATTTTAGGACTAATTATCTCCATATCATGCTAGTGTATCTTCTACGTTTTCCCTAATCAACTTAAGTCTATTTTTGCCACTTCTTCAACAGATGCTACTCATACTTCCTTTCTATTACATTCATAGCTTTTAATTTATCATATATTTTTCTTAAACATTCTTTTTTACGTTCTTATTTTTATCAAGCCCAACTTGTCTACGAGTAAATTCTTTATTACCCAATACTCAAACTCATATCACATAATTGTTTCTACTGCACTTTTGTAAATATAATTTTTAAGTTTTGATAATATTATCTTATCTCTAGTTATTAAAAAACTATGCTTCAATGCACACTTTAAAGCACCGTAGTCACCACAGGCGCTAAGAGTGAATTTTAAAGCATTTGTGGTATAAAGTTTAAGCATGGTAAGCTTAATTTCTCTTGAATTTTGGCAATCTAATTCAATGTTTTATTTATTTGAAAGAAAGAGAAGGAAATCAAAATAGTTAAAAAAAAGGAGAAAAAAAACTTTACACCTTTCATTTATCACAAAATCCTCCTCCTCCTGAGTTTGCAAGACAAAAACTTAAAATCATGTTGGTATCAACATCGCTTTTCTAACAACTCCACTTGTATCTCATCTTATTTATTCTCTCTTTTAGCTTCTACCTTGAGTAGTGACACATATTTGTTGCTTTTCATTTTATTTACTCTTAATTCTTTTTCCCATTGGCCCTCGTAGTGCACCTATATTTTATTAGTGTCTACAATTTTAAGGATGAGTCACAACTAAATCTTGATGGTTTAATTTTAATTTGTCATCACTGTTCGATTGATGTAACTTAAATTTATTTTAAGCTTGCTTTATATATTTGCTTGTTATAATAATTTTATTTCAAATTAAATTAATGTTAATAATTTGATGTGTTAAATTTATGAGATTTTTAAAATGGTAATGTACTTCTATTTTTCAAGCATAAACAAATTGCTTATTTTAAATTTTCTTAAAATTTTATTACTATAACATATTTTTAATATTTTAGAATATATAAAATTAAGATGATGAAGCTTACACATTANGTTATTCTCCAAATTCCTCGTGATGATACAACAAATAGCCAGCTTAATGCCTTTGGCCTGAAGAACTTTCAAAATGAATTCCTATCTAAGTGTATCATAAGCTTTTTTAATGTCCATCTTAAAAATAATATTACCACCTTTGCCTTTTTTATCTAAATGAAGAATTAATTCTTGAGCAATAAAAACATTTTTCTCAATAATTTTGCTTTTAATAAAAGCTGATTGTTGTTTAGAAAATAGCTTTTTGCGAAAAGGCTGAAGACCCACCACAACTTTGGAAACAATTTTAGAAATAACATTATTGAGGCTAATGGGTCTAAAAACATCCCATTTTAAACCTTCCTTATCTTTAGGAAGAAGAACCATATTAGAAGCTTTGAAGTACTTGGGTAAATCAGTACTTTTGAAGACATCTTGCACAACACCAACAACATCCATCTTAGTCACCTCCCAACAAAGCTTGTAAAAGTCTGCAGAAAAATCATTTGGTCCAGCAGATTTGTTACCATCAAAATTGTCTAAAGCATTTTTAATTTCAGTTTCCTCAGGACTAACAACAAGCTCAATACTTCCAACATAAGCACAATCATCAACAAAAAGACTTGTATCAATATTGTCAAGGTCACTATTATCACTATTAAGCAAACTAGAATAATAATTAACCCCATTAACCTCAATGGAATTATAATAATAAAGAAAATTACTATTGTTTTGTTTAATCTTGCTGATAGTGCTAACCATTCTTCTCTTTTTAATAAAAGCATGGAAATAGGCAGAGTTCCTATCCCCATACACAAAAAATGACCCACAACTTTCTACTTATCGAAAGCCTCATCTATATTAATAGCATAAACAAGCTTTTTCTGGCCATCCAAGAAAGATTGGTGATCAACTAAATCATTACTATATTAATCTTCAAGCTTCCTCATATTTTCCTCAACAAACAAAACCAAAGAATGAAGATTGACAAAAATGTCCCAATTCTATCTTCTCAATTTAGAGGCCAAATTATTCTGCAAAAAACCACAATCTTTTGCTCATTTTGCCTTGGACATCAATATTCCAATTATCTTTGACAAATTGTGAAAAGGATTCATGAAGAGTCCACATATTTAAAAATCTAAATTGATAAACCCGAGGTTTATTAATCAGATTAATAGTAAGAACAATAGGAGCATGATCAGAGCATATAATAGGAAGATGCATCAAAGAACTAGCAGGAAAAACAACCATCCAAGCATCATTAGCAAGAAATCTGTTAAGCCTTTCAAAAAAATTACCACAATACCATGTGAAAGAATTGCCAATATACCCAAGATCAAAATGACCAGCATCCAACAAAACGTCATTAAAATCAGTAATAAGCCTTTGATTAGGATAATTGCCACCTTTCTTCTCGCCATGAAAAGAATGACATTGCAATCACCTCCAATAATCCAACAATCATTGCAACCAGCTTTAAGAGTACTAAGATTATCCCATAAATCCAACCGAAAAGTCTTAGAACAACCTGCATAAACACTAGTAGAAAAGAAAGAAAAATTTCCAGAACTGGCTCTCAAATGAATGAATTGATTATGATTAATAATCAACTCCACATTGATAGAAAATCCAGATAACTAGATTTTATTATTAATGAGGAATGGTAATAAAATTTTATTAAAAATTTCAGAGATTTGGGTGGTATAAGTATAAAAAAAAATTATTGGTAGCCATTATAATAAATTAAACAAAAACCAAACTTTTTCAAGACTTGGTCAATCACTCCACCAGCTTCAATGATATAAATGAACGACACTTCTAGCATCGAGAAGCTCCACCATAAAGAAGAAGATGAAGGCGAATGTCAGGCTCTGTTTAAGGAGGTCTTATACCACTTCTCAAAGATCTCGAATGTCAGTTTTGGGAAAAGAATGCTAGGAGACTTACATCTCATACCAAAACAAAAGCTAAAGGAATGCCATAACATCGTGTCAGGAAGACCTTATATCCAATAGCAAAAAAAAGTGTGGATGCCATAACTTCGTGTCAGGAAGATCTTATATCCAATAGCAAAAGAGCATCATTTCACATTCTTCCACTCAATTAGTTTTCCTCTTCACACGCCTACATTCCACGCCATTCCACACCATTAGTTAGTTATTGTCTTTATAGTTTTTAGTTTTTGTGTTGAGTTTAAGTGTGAATTCTTAAACATTGCTTTGCATTTTATTAAAAAAAAAAGAAATTTAACTAGATTTTATTATTAAAATTAGCAACACAAGTTTGTAATGAATTTAGTTATACATTTCATATCATGAGTAAGCTTATTGATTAAAATGAAATTGCTATCCAAATGTGAAAAATATAAAGCAGAGTACGGAGTAATGTCATGAGAGAAGTCTACAACTTCTTTTCTAGCAATTTTAAGTGTGATCCATCTATATGTCTGACCAATCTTGATGTAGACGCCTCTTGATGGTTGGCTAGAGTATTGGTTTCTCTGGTCATATGGTTAAGCTCCTGAATCTATGATCGAAGTTCTAAATCTCCCATTATTGACAGGATGGGAGAATTATATATTACCTTAATGTGTCATTAGGTTGGTGTACTATTTAAAATTAACTACTAGAGTACAATTTGACGTTTTCATCTCGTAGTTGGCCATAAACCTTATGCGTATCTAGGGCTGCTCTTAGTTGCAGGAAGGGAGTTGACTGCTACTTCTGTCAGTAGAGAAGCAGTTGTTGTAGAAAAAGGAGGAAAATTGCCTACTGATGTTGCTGGTGCTGGTTTTGTTGCCGCTGTAGAAAAAATAATTCTTATGAAGGTGCTTGCAGGGAGAATTTGGTGTAGGCGGTTCTGCTGCTAGGAAGATTCCGGTGGCCTAAGTTGAACATATGAGATATTGCAGGGAGAATTTCAGTGCTAGGATGAAGACGAGATGCTCCAGAGGAGGGTCTGCAGATCAACTAAAAGGATTTCGACGGAGGAGGGCCATCAACAAGTGATTCCGGCTACAAAAAATGTTTCGACAACAAAGGAGAACAGGAAATGGCTTACTGTAAGAGATAAAACTACAGGGAAGGACGAGTGAGGGCCTTCAAGCCGACAGGATTTTCGGCTGCAAGGAGGAGGTTTGATGAAAGGAGGAAGCTAGGTTTGTTTTATGGACTAGAGGATGAGGTTGATTCGTTCAATCAACCTAGACGAAGATGTCGTTGCAGGAAGAAGACACCGTTTGAAGTAGTTCAAACGAGTCGCAGATGAGGTTGACGCAGATTTGTGTTGTTTGAAGTCAAGGGTTCTATGTTGTTTGAACAAATGAAGTGGCGGACGATTGACTCGGACGAAGCAACGGACATTCAAAATCTGGTTCTTTGTCGTTCGAAGCAGACAAAGCAACAGACAATAGACACCCTAACAATGTGACTGGCCCGAACTTGGTGAATGAGTCACTAATACCATGTAGAAAACTAACTTTGGGAGGAAAAAAAAATCATTCACTTACTCACATATTGGATACATATAAAGAGAAACCACTCCCTCATAATTTATAAACTTATCAAATATATGTAGTTCAAATTAGGTAAGGAAATAGTTTTGAAATTAAAAAAAAAAAAAAAAACATATAAAATAGGAAGGGAATAAAACTAAGAGGTGTTTCCAAAGCTATCACCAATCAAAATTTTCCATGATTTTGTGAAGCGGTCAGCCGACCCACCATGGAGAGGAGCCGAACTTCTTAGCTTTCCACATATATTCATTAAAGTATCTAGACAAGATGATCTTTAAGCCCTCAACTATTTGTATGATTGATGGTATGAAAAATTGAACAATTTGTGAAGGGANGATGGAGATGTATAGGGAGAGTAAGGATATATATATATTAAAAAATCCCAAGGACTAATTCATTAAAGAGAAAATACATAGATAGGTTGTATGGGTGGGCCCAAAAATAGACACCCAACCCACAGTACAACACCCCCAAAAAGTAAAAAATGATACATATAAAAATAAAAAACCCAAAATTACTAGGGCTTTGAAAAAGTGAGGGTCATCCTAATCTGGTCCTGCCTCTGGCTCTAGTTCTCGGAAGGGATCCAACTGACAAATTTGTAAGGTGCGTACCATTACCCGAAATAACCCTTCCATATTCACTTGAACCTTGAATTTCAAATTAGAGTGGAGCTTGTGACATTTATCAGAGATATGCCCAAACATATTACAGCGGGTACAATATGTAGGTCTGTGTTTGATGACGATTTGTTGTCAATATCCATTATGAGCTGTGCCCAACCAGACTTCAGTAACATCAGGTAAAGTAATATCCCTTTCAACAAGTATTCTGGCCACTGAAGGTATGGCTAGATTAAAACTGGGTAAATCTAGCTTCATAGGGTCCCCAAGAATGACCCCAATAGAGTAGAGAACCTGATGATGAAAAAAGTGCAGCTTGAGACCATGTAGACTAAACCATATTTGTACAGTGGGAGTTTCATGATTTGGGTCGAAATTAGGAGCCCACTTGAGTAATTTCATTGATTTGCCTGCGATATTAAGATATTTATTGGAGAAAATCCAGCTGTAGTCTTCAACCACGGTTAGTTGAATTGACACATGTGTGTGTGCGCGCGCGTACCTGACTTGTTGGTAGAGCAACCTCTCTGAAGGTTGTAAGTCCTCTTAGGTCGCGGGTTTGAATCCTCCCATATGTAGGGTGTGGTACTCGAATATTTAGCACACCTAGGGATGATCGGGACTCTTCTAGTAGCCTCTGACCATTCCTTTTTAAAATCTATATATAGTAGGATAAAGACTTGTTGCTGTTATTGTTTCACCATCTTTAGTTAATATTATACTATCTCCACTAGCCTATAGATTTATTTTTTGCATGTCTAATCTATTCTACATTTCTTTTTTTCCCTTACACAATATCAAGTCTATTATATGCATCATCAAAAGCTTAGTTTCGTTTTGTCCACTGCTCTCTTTGCAAGAATTTCTGGCTTTCCCATAATAATATTATGTTCTCAAAATTGTATTTCTTTTGCTTTACATTTTGTACTCTCTCACTCTATTATTAAATCATCTCTTACATATGAGTTATTTTAGACTCTCCTAAAGCACCTAAAAAATCTATATAGGTCTTCTTATGTCACAATGTTTCCTTTCTTACCCATCTCAAGTTTGAAGTTTGGCTCAAATTTGGAAGTTGAGCAGTGTTGATTCTTATTAGCATTTTTTTATCGAGTTTGGCTATGTGATGGCCATTATTTATTCATTCTTTGCGTGAATGGTGTGATAATTCTTGATGGAAGCTCCACATTTAGTGGTCATTTATTTTATGTTTATAAATTTATGCTTACTTTAGCTGGTGAAAAAAGAAAACGTAGGTGAATTTGCATCTTTAAAGTTATTGTTTTTATATTTATATGGGATATGGATTTAAAGATATTGTTGCAAGTACTTACATTTTTTTAATTGCCACAGTTTTATGTTTATCTGCATTTACTTTCATTTCACCTGTGCTATCTCACTTTTTTTCTCTTTGATAAAGTGGTAATTCTATCTTCAGAATTTTTTTTTGCTATCCCCATTCATTCCAAAATCTTTTGCTTCCTGTGGGTATCAATTTATTCAATTTGAGTAATTTAGTGTGATTCTTTGAAAAATATAAACAATTTTTTTTTTATGTAGTCAATGTAATGAAAGGCTTTTTAAACTTGGTTAATCTATTATTATCTTAAACAATTAAGTGCATTTGGTGGTTCTAGGGCAAGGTAAAACAAATTGTGGGTTCCACACTTCAGGATGCAGCTGTAAAGGACACTCTTATAACCAATTTTGAATCTGACAAGTCTCCAGCGGAGTTTGCAAATTTGTACAAGCAGGATGGACTAAGAGGTGGGCATGTAATAATGCTTGATGGTGATGAAGCGAGCAAATCTGCAGCCACAGAGGCCTTACATGCCTACCCTGGTAACGACCCCACCCTCCCTTTCCACGCGTTTGTTAAGTATCATGTGTTGATTCACCTTTTTGGATTTGATAATATTTATAAAAAGCAGCATATTGAAATCTCATTTCATTTTGCTTAAAGGTATTAAATCTGAATAGAGTTAAAGAAAATTTTGTATTTATTTATTTATTTATGATATTCTTCTTTAAATATTGTGAAAAACTGACTAATTACATCTGATTCGTTTTTTTTTCTGGGCCGTTGACAGTAAATGTTCTGAAGAATTTATAAGCTTTTGTACCTTTACTGCTGAGAATGCAACACGTCAAGAAGATTATCCTATAGATAAAATATGATTTATTTATAAGCAAAAGTTTGGGATTTAGAAAAATATACCTGAGTCAAAGTTATTCTTACATAGAAATTGGCTTGAACATAAAAAAAATGAATCATCCATTTGAAAGCCTTTTTGCCTCAAGATAATGTCTTTCATTTGTCTATCATTCATGCAAGTTTATACCCTTGAGCTAGGCTTCTTGGTCATGAACATTTCATTTGATGCTATGAAATCTTTGAGGCTAGAGATCCAATATAATTATTTTGTGCTGTGCAGTATTATACCGAGACAGTAAATTGATCAGAAAATTGAAACTAATGCATTAGGTTTAATATTGGACATTGTATTGCTTGGGAGTAAGCTTTTCATGAAACCTTTTCTTGTTTATATCATTTTCTAAGCTAGGTCTATGTTAGTTGATGGAGTAGTGTTAGAGGGAAAATCCAAATATTATTTTAATGAAATGGCCACCAAGCGCATCATGTGGAGAAGACCACAAAAGCCTTATCGAACAATATCAACTAACATTATATTTCATTCCAGCACCAAGGTATTTGTGGAAGTTCAAATCATAAAATTTAACAAAATGAGAAGGTAACCCTTAATACAATACATAAAGTGTGGATTTAAATGTATTCTCTTCTTTTTCCTTTTTCTGATTTCTAATCTTCTATAATTTATAAAGTTAAGATTATATTTCAACTTATGCATCATTTAAAGGCCTAAATTTTGGAGTCTTCATGGAGAAGCCACCTCAATTCCATTTTAAATCCTAAATAATACTTTTTTTTATCAAGGAAATGTATTTTGTCCCAATATAAAATTATAAGAATATATTAAAATAACATGAGCCCGCGCCCGCACCCCCCACGCCCACCACCACCCCAACCTTCCAAGAATTCTACCCAAAAATATTAAGCATTGATGGTATTGAAAAGAAATATAAAGTGCAAATATAACAATATGTTGCAAAACTATGAAATGAAATATTAAAATACAAAAATACTAAAGGACAAAAATATAAAAAAAAGTAAAAAAAGGATAAAAATATACAATAACTTCGATGGAAAGATAGTCGCTAAAATAATTCTCAAGATAACTGAATTTAAATTGTCAACAAAATCATTGATTCTAAAGAGATAAGTAGTCGAATAAAGTGCTGGTTTTAGTGCATATCTCTTCTTCTTCCTTTTATAGAATTTTCATGTTCTATGATTTATGAATGAAAAATTATGTTTTATTTTCTCTGCCGTTTAAAGAGCTGAATTTAGGAGTCATTATTGTGAAGCTACTTTAAATCCGTTTTATGTCTTCATGGAGAAGTTATTTCAGTTTCAATCTTTACCAATACCCCTTTTATCATGTAAATATATTTCTCCAAATATAAAGTACAACTCATGAAGTCATATTAGAATAACATGAGTCGTCATATATCACTTGCTCTAATCTGCCTTTGGGTAATTCAGTTAGATCTTTGAGTCTTCCAATGCATTATGGCAGTGTTATCAAAGCGCAATGCACAAGGCTTTATTTCTTCTTCAAAGCACAGACACAGAGTGAAGCGACGCTTTTATTAACCAAAGTGCTAATAGGTTATATAAAACTATTAATATATAAATAAAATTAATAATGTATAAATGCATTTATTAACGATTATAAAATAGAATGTATGGCTTAAAAGTTGATATAAATAGAAAAGAATGTGATAAAATTTCTAAATTAAAGGCTAAAACGTTGAGGGTGAACCTACAAATTAAGATTTCGAACAATTTCTAATAGTTTATTGTAATAATTAAAAACTTAAAAATTGCAAAATAAACTCGCAAATTAACTTTAGCGTTTTGAAGCACGCTTTAGCGAAGCGAAGCGAGCATCGCACGCTTTGCTTTGCTTTGCTCGTGAAGCGCACTTTTAACAACATTGCATCATGGGTCAATTCGGGATGAACTAGGTTAACCTAAACTAATTGGGTCAAACTAAAGCTATATTGGACCATAATGAGTGAAATTGGATCATTATTGGATCAAGTCTATTTGACCATGTTGACCTCGCTTTCGGTCAAGGTGTAGTTTTCCCCTCCTTAGTAGCCTAGGATCTAGCCGTAGGACCTTTCTGTCGACTACTTCGCTCGACTTGACGTTCCATGTAGTAGTCTTGACCGCTATTGCGTAGCAGGTAAGGCTACTCCGAAGGAACTCAGGGAGCATTTCTATAGGACTGCCGGCCTTAGGATCGACTCTACTCGTTGATTTGGCACCGCACTGTTCAATCGAATTCGAGCTGAAGTCTTGATAGGATTTGGACCGCGACGCGTTTTTAACTCGATCGACGACGAGGCTGCCCGGACGACTCTGGATGACGAAACGGACTGCGCCGACGCGTCCGGAACGTCGATTTTGCTTAGGAGAGACTTTTGTTTCGTCGCGAGGGCATTTCTGGAGAAGGAGATGTGTTTAAGTATTATTTATAATAATAAATAATATTTTATTATTATAAATAAAACTTATAAACCTACCCTAATTTCATTTCCCCTCTCTCGTTTTCCGTCTCTCGCTCGTGCGTCCGTCCCTCTCGCGTCTTTGCTCTGATCTCCGTGGTCCCTCGCGTGACCCCACGAACTCGAGCCGTTGGGACGAAGGTTCCCGCACTCCCCTCTCTCGCAGTCGCCCATTCCTCCTCACCATTTGCTGGCTCCTCGAGCCGCAAACGGTATGGCGCGCCTTTGCGCTCGATCTCTGCGGTATTTTTTTCAATCATTCGTCTTCTCCTTCCCTTAGCGTATATCAGAGCTCCTCTGTGAAGCTTCAAGGGGTCGAAAATCATTTTCATGGGAGGACCTTTCTCTATTACTCTTATCTACTCACTCTCTTAAGTTTTTTTTTTTTGAACTCTCCTTGTTGCTGGAGAGAGGTGTTGGCTAGGGAATACTTTTCTGCAACTTCTTTTATGATTCTACTTTAAGGAGGCACTTTCCTCTCTCTCTGTGCGTTGCCTGTGTTCGGCCCTGCTCTTTGCCGAGCCCCTGCGCTTTATTTGTGTTTGTTTCTGCTCGCTGCCGAGCCCCGTTAGCATGCTAGAATAGGAAGATTACTATTTGCCTCATTCTTAAACATGTTCTAACTTATTTTTTATACGTTTGTTATGTGGGAATGACATTTAAAAGCTTGAGGGTGTGTATTTCCTTCTCCCTCCCTTTCTCTGTGCTTTACTGGCTCTCGGTTATGGCCTTGCCGAGCCTCTGATGATGATCTTGTGGTGTGGTGCTAGAAGTTAGATTTGGTTAAGCAATGTGGCATGCTATTAATTCTTTCTTTTACTTTGCTTATCTAAAGTGCTGAAGTCATGACATGTTTCCTACCTTCTGAGGCATATTTATATTAGAAACAATTAAAAGGATGGCCTTGAAATAATTTGGCCCCTCTCATGAGCATGTTAGTATATGTATTGTGAAACTTTCATTCACTTTCACTAAAAGCATGTGGTAGTTCTAGGTTGAATACCTTAAAGGCATGGGGATATTTTTTTCTAACTCTCATTGTGGCCTAACTTTTAAATCTCAATTGCAGCTGGACTTTTAAGCTCTTACTGGGTTCGGGTTTTGGCCTTGCTTGGCTCGGTTTGGTCTTTAACTAGTCTGGAATTTGGTGAAAAACTTGGTTTGGCTTTGGTTTTGTGTTGAATCTCGGTTCTTGCCTATTGGGGGTTCTTCCTTTTTTGCTTTGGTGGCTCGGTTCCTTACTTTGGGAAGATTTGGGTGTTGGGTTTATTGAAGCTTGGCTTTTGCTTTGGTTAAAGATATTATCTTAACACATTTAAGCTTCTCATCTGGCTTTGGCTTTGTGGCGAGTTCTGATTGTGCTTTATGAGGACCTGGCTTTAGCTTCTCTTGTTTGGGCATAAACTGCTTGGATGATCGTGGGGAGAGTAAGTGTGTCATTCCAAAGAGATTGAGGGTATTTTACACTCCCTTGCCTATGTCAGAGTTCCCGTGGAGTGAATTTGAGTTGCTTTAGTCATGGATCTTGTCTTGTGCCTTGGACTTAGCCTAGGCCGTGAGTCTTCCCTTTCCCTTTGCCTCGTGTCTTGGCTTTGGTCTTGGCTGTGAGCCTTGCTTACAATGCTTTAGAGTTNGCTATTTAGCTTTTAAATAATTTTCTCATTGTTTTAATTTGTGATTTATTCTCTGTTTGATTTGAATTATTCATGTGAAGAACATATGGCAAGTTTATATATTGAATATCTCTTACAATAATCTTTATAAAAAAATGAAAAGATTCAAATTTAATATTAATTCTCCATATAAACTATATTGATTAGGAATTCTGTGGTCATCCCATGGTTATAATATTATATGGTGCTTTATCATACATATCTTCTTTTCTAGATGCCCACCAAATTCTTATTACACTCTATCATATATCTTCTTAGGATTAGTATAAATATTAATCGTCTTCGCAATGTCTGTTTTCTATTTTTGCATTAATTGTTTTAACTTAAAATCATGCATATTGTCAATTTCCTTGGTTTAAAATTAAATAAATTCTTTGATATCAATATAGTTTTGTAAGGTTTATCTTCCTACTCAGTACCATAACTTCATTTGTTTGATCTGTAAGTTTGATCATTTCTCGTAATTACCATAATTTTGAAAATCTCATTTGTTTCTCAATGGTAGTTTAAAAATTCTTCTGTCATGTGAATCTCATGGGAAAACTTGTGAGCCAACCCATACAATATCAACCGTTACTTTCAAAATCTCGATGCTTTTATGCATCTATTTTAAAATCAATTGCACTTTTTTGAATTAATTTCTAATAACTCTCATTACTTATTTTATTATGTTCTTTCAATAATATTACTTAGTTAAAGCTTTGATTTAATAATTTTTAAAGTAGTACTTTCGTTTTTCTATTGTTTTATCATCTTTGTCAATGCTACGGTGCCCCCTTAAATGACGCGCTGTATGACATGAATACACTAATAAGTATGCAAGGGCAGCAACACCGACACCCGAACGCAATATTAAATATGTAAGAGTTCTCATATTATGAACGAATACAGACAACAAAAAGTTAGTTTATAAAACTAATATTAGGAAATAAACTTGGAATATAGATACTTTTATAGGTAAATGAATGAAATTAGTAGATATGGTTCATAGGAAGTAATTATCTTATGTATTCAAGAAGCTAAATGCGTTAGAGAAAATGCTGAGGAGATTGAGAGCTTAGATTTTAAACTTTGATATTCAGGTAGAAATTCTCTACTAGAAATAATATAGGTGTCATTATAGATATAAGTTTGAAAGATAATATTGGAAACTTAATAGAATTACAGATACAATTATTTTTCTAAATATTATTATTGATATTAAGATTCTTAATATTTAAGTGATTATGCTCTCCAAGCAGATTTATATATATATATATATATATA
>JXCR01129093.1:4739-16638 GCA_002079205.1 Phalaenopsis hybrid cultivar
TTGTACCATCTTTTCCTGGTAGAGCTCCAAATGTTTTTGTGCTTCCAATCATTTTCCCTCGAGACTCTCCAGTTCTTCAAGTCTGAGTTTTGCGCTTTCTTCCGTTGTGAGTTGGTTGTCAATGGTGATTCTGAGAGATGGTGTCTGGATTTCTAGCGGTAGCACGGCCTCGGTCTCGTACACGAGCATATAAGGTGTACACTGAGTGGGAGTCCTGAAAGTCGTCCGGTAGGCCCACAAGGCTTCTAACAGTTTGTTATGCCAATCCCTTTTATTTTCATCCAGTGTTTTCTTCAAAATTTGTACCAGTGTCTTGTTGAAAGCTTCAGCTAGACCATTTGCTCTGGATAGTAAATTGTAGAGTATCTCCAATCTATCCCATGTCTTATGACGAAATTGTTGATCTTCGTACTTTTAAAAGCTGTCCCATTGTCAGAGATTATTCTTCATGGTACCATGAAACAGTAGACAATTTCGATTTTGAAAAATTGAAGGACGTGTTGTTCCATAACCTCACGTAACGGTACTGCCTCTGCCTATTTGGAGAAGTTGTAGCGGCAAGTATGAACCTGTGCCATTTAGAAGATGGAGAGTCTATCAGACCTATTATGTCCGTGACCCAACACTCGAATGGCCATGAAGAACCAGTTGGGTGTAGCACATTCGGAGGCTGGTGTAAGACCACCCCATGCACTTGGCATTGGTGACATCTTCTGGTTGGCATTCGGACATCATTGCTGGCCAATAATATCCGAGTCTTTTGATCTTCATTTTCATTCTTGGTCCTGACTAGTGAGCGCCACACAATCCGGCATGTACTTCTTTGACAATATTCTGTGCCTCGACTCTGTTCAAACATCGCAGCCACATTTTGTCGAATGATCTTTTGTAGAGAACATTTCCAACCAGGGCGTAAGACATGGCCCTTCTTGTGATGTGGTGTGTCTCAGACTTGTCCTCCGGCAGCATTCCATTATGCAAATATTCTATTAATGGCTTGCTTTAATCTTCGTTGATGTCTGCAACTGTATTTATTATTTCTTCTTTTCTAAGTTTGTATAGAGTTTTGAAGTCATTTCGAGACAAGACTCGTCTTCCTTGCACCGTGACTTCAATGGAATCCTCCAAGGGACACGTCATTTCCTTAGCAAGTTTTGCTAGAGCATCGGCATGAGCATTATCGTCCTGAGGAATCCGGTAGAAAGTCACCTTAGGAACCTGCTCGAAGAGCTTCATCGCGTACTGATGGTACTCTGCTAGTCTTGGTTTCAAAATTCTATATTGTTCGACAACTTGCTGGATGACAAGTTGAGAATCACCATAAATGGCAATGTTTGTTATATCTATTGAAATCGCCAACTCTAATCCATTGATTAAAGCTTCATATTCTGCTTCATTATTGGTACATGGCTCTGTCAGGTGGTTTGAGAACCTCATCATGCCCTTATCTGGCGTACTAAAGATCAAACCGATCCCTGTCATGCCTGGTATAGCTGTGACGGATCTGTTGTCTTTTCTGGCTGACGAAGCACCATCGAAGTACATTTCCCAGCGCTGCGCACTGAAAAATTCCATCTGTAGTATCTACTCGTCTGGTAACTAGTCATTGTGAGAGGCCCTAGCTGGCAATGGGTGTGCAGCGAGAAGGTCTGCTAAAATCTGTCCCTTGATAGCTCGGAGGGGCACAAAAGTTATATCAAATTGCAATAAGATCATCGACCATCTCGCTAAACATCCGGAGAGTGTTGGTCGGGTCATCAAATATTGCAATGGGTTAACTTTCGAAGTTAGAGTGATCTTATGAGAAAGCATGTAATGTCTAAGCTTTTGAGCGACAAAAATTAATGCCAAACAATGCTTCTCAAGAGGTGGATACATTATCTCCGTTGGTATTAGACGACGACTCAAGTAGTAGAGAGCATTTTCTTTTCTCTCCTCGTTCACTTGGGCTACGAGGGCTCCAAGAGAGTCATCTAAAGCCGCGGTATATAGTATCAACAGTTTCCCTGGGATGGGGGCTGCCAAAACAAGAGGTGTCATTAAATATTGATGTCCTCAAAGGCCTGTTGGCATTTCTCTTACCAAATAAATTTGGCTTCCTTTTTAATTAATGTCGAGAAAGGCTGACACCTACCTGAGAGATTAGAAATAAAGCGTCTCAGATATGCCGACTTCCCCTGGAAGGAATGTAGTTGTTTCAAGGTTTTAGGGGGAGGTATTTCCATGATAGCTTTATTCTTATCCGGGTCAATCTCGATTCCCCAATGACGGACAACGAATCCTAGACATTTTGCCGGAGGTGACGCCAAAGGCGCACTTTAAGAGATTCATTTTAAGGTCATAACGTCGTAACCGTTCAAACATGATCCTCAAATCGTACAAATGGTCTATTTTTTGCTTGCTTTTAATGACCAGATCATCCACGTAGCATTCTACTTGATTGTGAATAAGATCATCAAAAATCTTTGTCATTGCACGCTGATATGTTGCTCCGGCGTTCTTTAGGCTGAACGACATCATTGTGTAGNACTTTTAATGACCAGGTCATCCACGTAGCATTCTACTTGATTGTGAATGAGATCGTCAAAAATCTTTGTCATTGCACGCTGATATGTTGCTCCGGCGTTCTTTAGGCCGAACGACATCATTGTGTAGTAGAAGACTCCAATCGGTGTTCTGAAAGATGTAAGTGTTGCATCCTCGGGAGCCATCTTGATTTGGTTATACCCCGACGATCCAGCCATAAAGGAGAAACTCTGATGTGTTGAAGCGATGTCCACCATCATCTCCGGTATAGGTAGTGAAAACTCGTCTTTTGGACATGTCTAGTTCAAATCTCTGAGATCGACACAAACGCGGATCTGTCCATTTTTCTTTTTAACTGGTACAATATTGAATAACCACGTGGAGTATTGCTCTTCTTTGAAAAAGTTGGCGTCTATCAACTTTTTCACCTCGGCGATGACTTGTTGTTCTATCTCGAGGTGCATTCTCCTTGGAGCTTGTTTTACTGGGGTTATATTATTGTCCACCCCAAGTTTATGGATTGCAACCTCTGCTGACAGTCCTGACATTTCGTTGTAGCTCCATACGAAGCAATCCTTGAATTCTGTTAATAATTTGACCAATTTTACAGATTCTTCGTCATCAAGTAGAGAACTGATAAATGTAGGTCGGGGTCGTTCTTCAGTCCCAAGGTTAATCTCTTTCAATTCATCGACAGTGGATTTAATTTCTTCCTCAAATTCTGGCGGAGCACTTTTATATCGAGGCGATCCTCTTCTGACGCACTAGTAACAACCATGCAAAATTCAGAATCATCGACTGGTCCAACTGNAGTTTATCTACTTTAGGGTTTGCATAATCTCTTGAAGGTCTAAATTCTTGATAAATTTCTGTATTTTGATTATTTTGGTTTGCCAATTCTTGAAATTTTTGAATTTTTTGTTGTATTTTTTATATTTTAATTTTTCTAATAGTTCTTTCTAATTAAGAGTTATAGGGAACTAGTTTTTTAGAACCTGAACTACGCATACATTACTACAAAAGAAAATAAAATCACACAAATAAGAAATTATATACAAATAACACTATGATATTTCTATAATAAATTTAAAAGTTTAAATAAGGCTTTCTAAACATAGAAATTTATTTTCTTAAAAATTCCTTCAAATTTTACAAAACTTTTCTTTTTCTCCCACACAAAAGTGCTAAAAAACTTGATCCTCTGTTCTTTTATATACTTATGCTTCTGACTCCACTGCTAAGAACTAGATGTAAGTTTCCTGACAACAGAAGACAAAAAATTGATCCCTGTCTGATATGATAGTACTATGATGTATGTGTGGTTAGATTCTTGATTCTCTTTATTTATATTTCTTTTTTTACAATTGTGCCATTTAGTTGACTCTAAGGAAAGTAAGAGTACAATTGTTATATTTAAAAATTTGGATACTATGCAAGCATACATATCGTTATCAAGTAATATAGAACTTTTTGATTAAGCCTCAAATAATGAACCCAGAAGGAGAACTATAAACACTTAAGAAGAAAACAAATAACAAACTTTACTTTGAAAAAGAGACTTAATCAAACTATAGATACTGTGGTAGGAATGAAAGTTTGATTCTTTTTGGTAATTTTGATAATTAAAAATAAAGTAAACAACTAACTAAATTTAACTAGATTTTTCTAAGATGAAAGAAATACAAATAAAATATCTTTTTCCTTATCATGAATCAATAACAAGTATAGGAATTCATTTATTAAAGTATTTAAAATGTGTTATGCCAAAAAGGAGCAATATTATTCTTTACCTAGAGATTTTATAAAGAACATTGGCTAATCTAAAGTTTGAATAGTCCCGAGGACGGGTTAGGTAGGGAAGATACTAGCTCTCACTCTAGAGTTCTCTCTCCTCCCTCCACCTAGGGGCTAACCTCTCATATCAAGACTTAAAACAATAGATTGAATTTGAGGTTGTAGTCTGTCACTCTAAATTCCTCTAACTTTACAACCTTTAAAGTTTATTTCCCTATCATTTGCACTTAACCATATGAATTACATTCTCATCCAAACAATCTCATGTGATTCTACTATTAATTGACTGAGATAATACCATCATAGATCTTAAATGTTCTCACAACAAATATTAACATCTCAATTGGCCAAATCAAGAAGTAAATGAAGTACAAGAATTAAATCATCACAACTTATTCTAGCATTATAGATCAATACTTTACACAACTTCCATCTAACATAATTACTTATCATTTTAAGGAAAAAGATAATGAAAACTACTCAGAATTCATGGAAAAAACACAATAATAATTAAGTTTAAACGTAGATATTTTAAAAAACACAACATGTCTAGATTAAAACCAAAAGTAGTCACAAAGATAAAAGGTTATCTCAAAATCCTCTTCAACAAACTCCTGAAGTTCCCTTAAATCTCTTCCTTTCTCTTCAATCATCCCTAGGTCTAGTTGCCCAACCCTAGAGAGTTAAAATCTCCCTATCTCACTAACAAACTACAATGGATTCTTACTCAAAACTATCTAATCACTTTCTCCTTCACTATGAATGTCACAGCAATAAAATAAAATTACTGTCACTAATTTTGAATATTTGATGTACTGTTAGAACTAAATTATTAACTACTAGCAAAACTGAATTGTAATGTTTAAACAATAACTACCAAACTATGTTTATGTGATGAAGTTATCTAATATGAAAAAGCATCTTTCCCACTACAATGAGTTTTTGGTAAAATGAGATGAGATAAATGGTTTAAATATGTATTGTGCCAAATAAAAGCAATTTTAATTCTCTAAACTTATTCAGTTTTATAGAGAATCAATGGCTAATCTTATGTTTAGTCCTTAAATCCGTGGTTAGGCTGGGAGGATACTGACTCTCACTTCAGAGCTCCCACTTCCCTTCCCCTAAAGGCTAACATTCGCAAAGATCTATTAGAGATTTTAGTCTATCACCCTAAAATCCCAATTCTATACCCTACAATGTATATTTCCATATTTATTTGCACTTAATTCCATGAATGAAATACTCCTTGATGGAATTAAATGTGATACTCACTCTGTTGTAGAACTCATAGTCCATTTCCCTGATCACATGTTTCACAACATATTTTAACATTTCAATTGACCAGATTGAAAAGTAAATTAAGAACAGAGTTGAAAAACAATCACAATTTATTTTATATTTTAAAATTGGCACATCTAAGTTATCTATTCATTCCATCTTATCTCAGAGTAGAGAGAAAGAAAAAGGAAACTACTCTGACTTCATGAGAAAGATACAATAAAACTCAAATTTCATATGTAAAAGAAAGTTCATACAACATAAAAAATAAACAACACTTATCTGAAACTCTTTCTCAAAGCAAATCCCTTGTAGCCTCTCTTGGACTCTTTCTCTCTTTACAATACTCTTGATTTTCTCTTAGATGATGTAGAAAGAAGAAATCTCTCACTTCTCTACCTCTCTAACAACTCCTAGAAAAGAATTCACACTTAAACTCACCACAAAAACTTAAAACTCTAAAGAGATAAATGACTAATGGACTCTAAGTGGTTGTGGTAGTGGAAAAGAGATTTTTCTGATCAATTTTCACTCTAAATAGAGCCCAATGTTTGTTTTCCAATAGGTGCAACCAAAAACTCTTCAAAAAGCATCCAAATTCATCGAATCTTCTAGAAATTGGCCTTGCATCGACATTGGCACCCTCGGTGCCCATTCTGGTGTCGTCGGCTTTAGTAACCCGTGAATTAATTTTGTGCTCTCTATCAAATGATTCCATTGGCACTGCTCCTGGCACCGTCAGCATTGAGGATATTTTGGCCTCTGTTCTGTAGGTCTGCGCCATCGATGTCCATCCTGGCGCCATTGGTGCTGAGTATTTCTTCAAAATTACCATTCTGACTCCAAATTTCATCCTTTTTTACTTCAAGTCCTAAAAATCAACAACCTACAATAAAACATGAAAAATATCTTCCTTTAAAGAGCAATATCACAAAAAATGAGTATAAAATAGAGGTCTAATATGCATAGATTTTTGGTGCCTCAAAATGCCCCAAACTTAAATGTTACTTGTCCTCAAGTAACTCTTTTACTACATAAAAATATGACTTATACAAAGAATTTAAATTTTAAATTTCCATATTTTATTCTACTAAATACAATAGCATAACTTAACAAAAATGTAAAATAACTCCAGTTAGTACTAAATGTATAAGAATATCTAGCAATCAAGTCTAAGATTTTCGATTCTCTATTCTTTTCAAGGAAAATTACAAATTGTCATATTAAATTCATTTAAAATAACCATATGAAAAAGAGCTTCATGAAACTTTATCAGTAAATATCTTAATACATAAATATAAGTTTAAAGAATGTAGCCAAGCCTTTCTTCTTTAAGTTGATTCAAGTGAAGCCAATTTTTTATTAGGCATCTCCTCAAGCTTCTCCTCCCATCTTTTTCTCTTTTTTTTTCTTTTCTTTTCTTTTCTTTTCTTTTCTTTCAGGATCATGTTCAATCCTTTTTCTTTTTTCTTCTCTTATCTTTTTTTTATGTGAGGAATACTATATCTGGATAGCATTTAATGATTTTGAACTTCACTATCCTCTTCTTAAAGTTAAAAATTTTTTACATTCCTTCACTTTATAAATTTAATTAGCTTTAAAGATTTTTCATTAAGTTTTATCCTTTTTTCTTCTTACATGAATCTCTAAAATTTTTAATGCTTCAAAATATAAATTCTTGTACTTACAATAGAAAAACATAGTCTTATTCTCTCATACTAAATATCTTAATCTATAAAATTAACCTTTAATATTGAAAATAATATATATATATATACCATTTTCACAAAATTAAAACTATATTATATATTATATTACATTTAAATTTCAAAATCTTATTTTCAAAGAATAAAAATAGCCAACATGAGGTCAGAGATGATGGAAATGTAAGTTTTTCCTTATCATTTTAAAATCCTCTTTCGAAGGCATGACACTTCTTCATTGCATCAAAATTACTACCCACCATGAAGATCAGTAAAGTAACTAAAGAGAGAGCTATTTTAAATTATTGTATTCAAACACAAAAACCTATTGATATTGGAGCCATAATTGAAAAATCAATTTTGGGTTTGATTGTGAATGGATCTGCAACTGGACTTGGACATCCATCCACTATTTTCCTACTGTGTAGTTAATCACAAGTACCTTATGAAAGTTGGGAAAAGTGCTTTTTCCTTGGAAGCTGATGGATACTGAAGTCTATTGCAACTGTATTGGAATGGGAGATGAAAATGATATGAATGTGCTGATGGATCAAAGATCTCAGAATTCATCACCTATTCAGCCCTATTACAATTTAAATGCACTTTAGAAGAGAAGCGAGAAGATAATGAAAGAGGTACAGAATCTTATGCATGTGATTGGGAATATTTTTGAAATGTTGGATCATCTAGATTTGAGACTTAAGGAGCATTCTGAACATACTAGGCGTATTGAAGATGGTTTGGTACATATGTTGAAGAAACATTCTTGGATTGTAGAGGATTCCACTGATGAGTTTCCATATCATCCCTTCTACAACCTGTATGTACACTATGAATCAATTGGACATATCCAGGAGAATGAGAGTGAAGAAGATGTTTGACCTTAATTTATGCAAGGAACATTTTGTTTAGCACTGATTGTGTTAGTTTATTGAGTTGGATTGCATTTTCTTTCTATTTTCGTACTATCTATGTTTATGCTTTATATTTTGATGTTTAGATTTTAGTGTTAGGATGTTGGTTTATTTTAGAACACTGAATCTGTGTTTATTGGATTTAAAACTGTTAGTTTGTAATTGCACAGATTTTATATATAAATATGAGTTTTGTGTTGTTTGTGAAAGTTTGGTGTTACAGTGATGTTTATATATGCTTAGAAATGTTCAGTTGAGTTTATTAGAGGTTGATGTAAGGCGTTACGGTGCAGATTTTCATACAAACCAAAAACCCGAACATGCCAAATCACCTAAAAAATTATGAAATTACACGAACAAGCTCTATTTTTATGGCTTGGGTCGTCTCCTACCTCTAAACCTTGACCTAAGGCTTCTTATTGAGAACAGTAGAGAAGATTTTGGAAGCCAAAAATCATAGATTTCATCTTCTCTTGGTAAGAGCTTTACTTTAATTTAGAAATTTTTTAGTTTCATCATAGATTTTTCCTACATTATTGGAGATTCAAATTTTGGGATTTTTTATGAAGAAGCTCGAGAAAAACTCATGGTGAAAAGTTTATTACCAAATAATCTTACTTGAGGAGTTAGATTTTTTATTTAGTAATTTGTTTGAAATTTATTTAAATTTTCATAGAATTTCCAATGGCTCCCCGAGTTAAAGAGAGGAAGGCCATCCAAAGATTTTGATTCACGACGATTCGTTAACTTCAAATCCAACATAGTTACAATACTCAAATGGAGACCAGAAGATTGATCCAAGAACGAGCATTTACAAGACTGGGCGACGAGATTGAAAGGTTGATCCTTGCCAAAAATTGGGAAAGATTCTGCTACTTCATTGCAGTAGTGATTGTCCTCATGATTTGGGAGTTCTACGCTAACCTGAGGTTTATTACTGGTGATCACATACTGGTAAAAGGTAAACAAGTTGAATTTACTGCTGCTCGGATCAATGCTTTTTATGGACTGAGGAATGTATTTTTTGACAAATACATTGCATTCATGGTGATTGATTCATCACTGGATGAAGTGCTTGCCTCTTTGACTGATGGAAGAGGAGAGTGGAAGATTAAGAATAACAAGATAGCTAATGTCCCAGGTGTCATGTTGATTAGCCAATTAAAAGTATGGCTTCACTTTATTTCTGCTAGATTATTGCCAACAAATCATCTTGCCGATGTTACGAAAGATAGAGCGATGTTGAACTACTGCATTCTGAACATAAAACCAATAGATGTTTGTGCACTCATAGTTCATCATGCTCGAAGTATAGCTGGTAGTTCTACAGCTGGTGGTTTGGGATACCCTGATCTGATTTTCATTTTATGTGAGCAATCAGTAGTAGAGTCCCATAAAAATGAAGAAATATTACAACCACAGAATCCTATTGGGAGGCATATGATTTAGAGAGTTGAATCATTTGTTGAATCTAGAGGGGAAAGAAGGGATACTCCCTCTACATCAGCTATAGGGGTATCTACTTCTCACTCTGCATCATTAGAAAACATTTTGGACCAACTCATGATTCAACAAATGGACATAATTAATATCAGAGTCAGTCGGGAGAGATTGGAGCAAGAAATGCTTATAATGATGAATATCAGTAGAAGAGAGTTCAGCATGATATAGATTTTGAGAATATTATTGTGAGACATCTTAGGGAAGAGCCCAATGTGGAATTTCATCCTTGTCCCAGCTTCACACTCTATGCCTCTATTCAGAATGAAGATGAGGAAGAAGAAGAAGAAGAAGATGATGATGATGAGGAAGGAGATGAAGACTAATACTTTTATGAGTCTAGTGTAGTTTGTTTTTGTGTTTGCTTGTTATTTATGATTGATACGTGTTTTATTTTCATTTGAGAACTTTTGTAGTAAAAACTTTCATGTTGTGTTGTTGACATAATTGTAATGGTAACTGTAGATTTTAGTTTTTCTACATTTTTAATAATTTCAGTTTTGTTTCTCAATTTTTGTATTTTTATTATCAGCAAATTCTTTAGAATATATTATGTTTCATTTAATACTTTAAAGCCTGCATGTTTTTAAGTTAATACCTGCAGTATACTAGAGCCCAGTTTCATAATCAGAAATCCTTTATAGGTCAGTTTTTATTTTCACGCATTTATTGTTTTCTTTCACCTACTAAAAATTTGTACTAAAACATTTTTAAAATTACTTAAAAACTTAAGTTTTGGGGGGAAGAAAAATTTCTTTTGAAAAGAAGTAAACTAAATTATATTTATCCTCAATTAACTATATTTTTAAAATTAATTTAACATGACCTAGGGATATTAAGATTTAACTTTAAATGACTATACTTAAGTTTATCAATATTGTGGTAAATTTAGGTAATTTTTTTTAATAATGAAGGTCAATTCTAAAGTTAAAGATATTTGGTAATATAGGATAAGACTATGCTTTTCTATTTAAGTAAAGAAAATTGTATTTTTGAAGTATTAAGAATTTAAGAGTTTCATGTAAGAGGAAAAGAATGAGACTTTATGAAAAATCATAAACTAATATGAATTTAAAAAGTGAAGAAAGGTATAGAGTTTTAACTTTATGAAAAGGATAATGAAGTTCAAAACTAATAGAGGTTATCCAGATATAGTAATCCTCACTTGAAAAAGAAAAAGAATGATTGAAAAGATCCTAGAAGAAAAAGAAAAAAAAGAGAGAAGAAATAAAAAGAAAAGAAGAGAAAATAATAATAATAATAATAATAATAAGTGAGGAGAAGCTTGAGGATATGCCTAATCAAAAATTGGCTTCACTTGAAAAAACTTAAGGAATGAGCTTTATTACATTTTCTAAACTTGTATTGGAGTATTAGTAGCATTCCTAGTAAAGTCTTCATGAAGTTCTTTTCATATGAATGTTTTAAATGACCTTAATTTGACAACTTGTAATTCTTCTTGACATGAATAGAGATTCAGAAATCTTAAATTTAATTATGAAGTATTCCTAGACTCAGAGTTTGAATTTAAGTTATTGTTGACCTCATTTTTGGTTGAGGTTTAGTTTTTCCTCTTTAGTAGCCTAGGGTCTAGCCAATTGACTTTTCTATTGACTATTCTTAGAAAACTAAACAAGGAACCCTCACCATCAGAAACTCTACACTTATTTTCTTATTGACTATTCTTAGAAAACTAGACAAGGAACTCTCACCATTAGAAATTCTACAATTTTCTATTGACTATTCTTAGAAAACTAGACATGGAACCCTCACCATTAGAAATTCCAAACTTCTTATTGCCTATTCTTAGAAAACTAGATCTGGAACCCTCACCACTAGAAATTTCAAACTCTTCTCTACTCAACTTGAAGTTCCACATATTGGTCATTGACCATTCCTAGAAAACTAGAAAAGGCACCCTCACCATTAGAAATTCTACCCTCCTCTTCACTCAACCTGAAGTTCCACATGTTGGACTCAACCTCTAAGTACTCAGTAGGTGGGGTCACTATGGGTAAACTCAAGATGAGTCACCCTTAGGATTGCTGGACCTTAGGGTTGACCTTGGGTGTTGGTCTGGAGCTAAGGCACTTACTACATTTATCTATACTCACAATCACTCACAACCCTGAACTCAAATCTCTAGCCTAGATCCCTTGATCTTTTGGGATACTCATGTAG
>JXCR01129098.1:11071-25253 GCA_002079205.1 Phalaenopsis hybrid cultivar
TATCATTTTTAATAATAAGATAATACTATCATGATATTGAATAAAAAAGACTTTTATTATGTGAATTTTAATGCATATGATCATACGGATGTGGTCATTAGACCCCCCTTTTATGAAAGGAGATAGTAACCTAGCATTTGAAACACTAACATTGATTTGGTTATAAGATTATAAACCCCTTTTATATGATTTAATATCTGTGGTTATAATTTGGGATACTAATTCATCAAAAGAGTGCTACCCACATACATTGGGGTTTATATAAATAACAATAAAATAAATTAAAATATAAATTGAGCAAGGCAATTTTATATATAGCACGCAGTCGACATTTATATAAAATGTCATTCAAGCCTTGAGGAACATATAAAATTACTATCAGATTTATTTTACTTTCAATGGATTTGTAAAATCTTATTTATTTGGTATAATCATAATTTTATATGAATTTAAAATATATGATTTAATCCGTTCATTGAATCATAATTTTATAAATTTGGAACATTTTGCCGATGGGCATGTAATGCTTCATTCTCCATTTCTCTTGGATAAACCACAATGCCTACATATCATTCATTTAACAATCCTCGTAAATTAAATAATACTAAAATCTTCTCTTTTGCTTAGGTTATGATTGTATCCCACTCTCTTTTGAGGCCCTTAGGGCAAATATTAGATATGTTTCATACACCTACAACCACCCAATGAGAGGAGAGTGAGAGAAGGGACCCACTCTCTCTCCTCTCATGGGTGGTCGTAGGTGCATGCAAAGCACCTAATATTTCTCTGGGGTCCCTAAGCCTATTCTTTTTGTCAAGCAATGCATACAACATCGATTGGGAGTGAAGAAGATTTAGAAGTACTATAAATCGGTGAATAATGATAGAATATCAATGATTGGAGGTATGTATTTGTATTTACAAATCTATTCATTTTGTTGTTTGATTAAAGATTCTAAATTTGAGATATTTTCTTAGAATTGAATTTTAGTTTCTTTCAGCTAGATCCACTACGCAAAAATAATGCGGAAATAAAGAAATTTCACACAACGACAATCAAACAAAAAAGATTTACGTGGTTTGGTGTTAAGTTGGTTTTTTACATTCATAGGGAGGCAGATTTCACTAGCAACGGATGGGGAGAAAGAAAAACATCTTAAAGTTACAATTGTTACCTTCTCACTCTCTCACGAACATAAGTCATTTTGCTAGATAATGATTAGGACATACAAGTAAATAAATTCATAAGTCTAAACTAACCGTAATTACAATAAAAATCATAAATACAAAAATCTTCACATCATTTCTTACTTCCAGATAAGTGAGAGATGACCAAATAAGCTTCAAACTCTAATTCAGTCACTCTAATTCTTCGAAATGCTCGACTACGCAATTAGTCCTGAGCTATGATGTTCACCAAATTCCTGTAGTATGTGAACTTCTGAACTTATAGTACCTTAATGAGCATCACCACTGAATTATTCTTTATTTCTATCTTCTTCAACAGAACCTTGTTATCATCAATCAAGTCCTGAACAAAACGGTACCTCACATCAAAGTGCTTGGTATAAGTATGATGAATTGGATTTGTGTTCAAGAATATTGCACTCTGATTGTCACATAACGCCATCAGAGACTGCTGATCAACTTTCAAGTCATCCAATAGGCCCTGCATTCATATCGCTTTCTTCATTGCCTTTGTCATTGTCATATACTTAGCCTCCACAGTACACAAAGCAACAATTGATTGAAGAACTGATCTCCAACTATCTGAAACTCCTACCAATGTGCATAAATAGTAATCTATAGATCTTTGTCTATCCATAGCACATGCACAGTCTGAGTCAATGTAGCTTACATAAAAATTTGCAATATATGTCTGTCTCTTAAAAACAAACCAACTTTAATTATACCCTTCATATACCATAGAATACTCTTCATATCCTATCATTGTTGTGTTCTTGGATCATGCATTAATCTGTTCATAACACCAACTTTTTGTACAATGTCTAGTCTAGTACAAACCATGACATGTATCAAACTGTCCACTGCAATAACATAAGGAACGGATGACATATCTTTCATTTCCTGATCATCTTTAGACACTAATCTAAACTCAATTGAAAGTGAGATTCAATAAGTAGATTCATCATGTTGCTTAAGTCATCAATCCCAAGTTTCTTCAACACCTTCCAAAGACAAGCTCCCTACAAAATATAAATCTTTCCAGCTTCCTTGTCTCCAAGAATCTTCATCTCAAAAATTTTGTGAGCTTCACAAAACTCCTTCATTTCAAAATGTTTAGACAGTTGATTCATCATCCTATCAACCTCAATCTGACTGGCAGATGAAATTAACATGTCATCAACATATAGAAGCAAGTAAGCAAGCTCACTGTTGGCCAACTTCTTGAAATTTGCATAATGATCATATTGTCTCCTTGTATGCTCATGTTCCCTCATGAACTTGTCAAATTTTTTATACCACGATAGTGATGACAGCTTCAACTCATAGAAAGACTTGTCCAATTTACAAACTAAGTCTTTTGATGCTCCACATCTAGGTGGCTGCAACATGTATATCTCTTCTTGTAATTCTTGATGTAGAAATACAGTCTTCACATTGAGTTGTTTCAAGATCAAACAGTATTGTGCTACAAGTGCTAAGGAAACACAGATTGAGAGATGTTAGACCATTAAGGAGAACACCACATCATAATTAATCCCTTCTCATTGTGAAAATCATTTTATCACTAATATTGTATTGTACCGGTCATCAACTTTGATAGCCTTCTTTGCAAACACTCATTTGCACCTGATATATTTCCTTCCTGAAGGAAGCTTCACCAACCTCCAAGTAATTGCCACTCTCTTCATTCATTGCCACTCTCTAATGATCGCAGCCTAGGCACTTCGTCACTTTTTTGTAGTGACAAGGAATTTTGGCCTCCGTAGCTGAAAGTGCAAATGTACTGTGATCTCTCAACCAAGCTAGTTTTAGGATATTTTAGTGTCTGGTCCTGCTCCTAGTAATAGATTCTTGAGAAAAAGTCTCATCCTTAACAGCTATAGTACTAATAACAAATACCTCCTAGGCAACAACTAAATCAAGTATCTAAGTCAGAGTGGACGAACTCTGTGGAATAATTGGAGTTGCTCAAACTCCATCTTATGTTGCATATCTGTGGCCCAAAAAAAATTCCACCCGCTTTGAGTCCTGATTTTTCAAATAGCTTGCCTCATCGAATGTAACATCATCTTTAATGACAACTTTTATTTCTAACTGATCATACAACTTGAAGCCCTTAACTCCACACCTGATGGAAATAAAGATTATCTTCTTTTCTCATGGTTTTAATTTATCATTCTACATGTGATAGCTAGCTGGACACCCAAATACTCATGTGTTCATAATCTATAGCAGAATACCCTAATCACATCTCTTTTGGGATCTTCTTTCCAATAAATACCAAAGGCAGACGGTTCACCAAGTGACGGTCATAGTCTATGACTTAGGCCAAATATACTCTATCTAACGTAACATTGAATAACATGCACCAAAATTTCTCTATCAAAGTATGGTTCATCATCTCAGCCACTCGATTCCATCATGGTGTCTCTCAAACAGTGAAGTGGTGCTCTACCCCATCTCTCCAGCACTCTTGCAAGAATACATCCAAGTGTATTCGACCCCATTGTCTGTTCTAATATAATATGTTTTTTTACCAGTCAGAGTCTCATTATACTACTTCTAAGTTATGAAAATCTCTAGTACATAACTCTTGTGCTTTACAGTGCATACCCAAACATACCTGAAGCAATCATCAAATAAAGAGATAAAATTTCCTTGTCCACTGAGTGATTTTGTTGTCGTCAAGCTGCAAAAATATTTGTGAACATATTATAAAATATATTTTTTGTTGTCAATGATAGTACTAAAAGATATTCATGTTCTCTTGTCAAATACACAACTTTCATAAAAATTAAGCTTAAAAGTGCTTGTCTTTTTTGATCAATCATGTTTCACCAAATGAATTGAAGCCTCTCTAGCATGAGCTAGCTGCATATGTCAACAAACGGTGATGTCGGAAGAATTATCAATAATAACAACCTTTTTCAGTCGTTGTACTGCCCATAAGATAGTAAAGGTTGTGATAACTGACTCCCTTCATAAAATCTAGTGATCCACGACATATTCTCAGAACTCTCGCCTCAATAACTTTTTTATGGACCTTAAACTCTAAAGCCCCAACTGATAACAAATTTATCCTGATATATGGAACATGCATAGCATAAGTAAGCTTCATCAAAATATCATCAAGCATCCTGATGAAGATACTCCCCACACCAAAAGTATATTAAGCTTGATCATTGCCCATAGTCACTGCACTGCTATCTAACTTGTTATATGTATTGAACCACCCTTGATGAGGATAAATGTGAAAGGTAGCGCCTGTGTCCAAAATCCAGTATAAATTATTTGTAAAAAAACAGTGAGAAACTACAGATAATTATATATCAAAATTTGTCTCTTCACATTTTTCCATAATGATATTGACTTTCACCTTAGATGTAACTTCATTTCCCTTCTACTTCAATTTTGGATAATTTTTCATCCAATAACCAGTATTTAAGGAAAAATAAATTGAATTTTCCCAAGAATGTGCCTAGAAGACTTACTCCACTTTTGAGAAGTGTCACCCCTACTGCATTTCTTTATCGAATTTCATTTCTTTTTCTCAAATCATTTCCGTTGGAGTGTAAGCGCATTGGTTGAATCCATTGTTGTAGACTCCTTGCCTCTTCGACAAAACTCATGATTCAACAACACTATAGTCATTTCGCCATACTTCAAGACCTCCTTCCCATGAATGAGTGTCATCGTGAAGTTTTTGTACTCATTTGAAGGTGAATCTAACAGGAGTGTTTTGTCTTCATCTCTAACTTCCTCATCCAAAGTTAATAGGTCTGTTAACTGTTTTGTGAAGTCATTAGTATACTCATCAATAGTAGCAAATCTATAGAGCCGACGCTTCATATGAAGATTTTTTTCCATGTTCTTCATGAGATATATTTTTTTCAACATCCTCTATAATTTTTGTGCAAAACTCTCCATCATATTTGATCTCGTTGGTTAAGCAATTTCGGATTAAGCCACAAATACTCTTATTTGTTTTCAACCAATCTCTCTATGATATCCCTTCTAGATGTTTCTTGTTATCTAGGACTTCCTCAAAATTTAAGGAACACAACACATCTATTACATCACATCGTCCTATGCCAAAGTTCCCTTTGCCATCGCATTTCATCACATCGATTTTGAACGGAATGTGTAACCACATGAAGAATCGATTTTTCCACCGTCATAGTAGACATTGAAGAATCTGGCGTCATGCTATCATTCATTGCTATCACTGTTGGAATCTCTTTCTAGAAAAATTTCACAAGCAAAATAAAATCTTTTTTGAAATACATTCATCTTATTTTGTAAACCTAAAAAGAAAAGGAAAAAAAGGTTCACTTGAAGAAACAAATAAAAATTTTTATTTTTTCTTTCTTTTTTTTGTTTCTGAAAATGATCCTCCGGTTGCACATTGAATCTTTGTGTCCAAGCTGTCGAGTTGTCGCTGGTCTATCATCGAACCCGCCAAATCTGTCGGCAAACCATCTTGGACTACCTGTTGCAAAAAAACGTCAACAACACACGCCATATTTTCTGCTGTCAAAGCTGAGTCACACTTCAATCACAAACCCAAAGCTTTGATACCAATTTTTATGCAAAAAAAGCGGAAAACGAAAAAATTTCACACAACAATGATCAAGCACAAACAATTTATGTTGTTCGACGTTAAGTTGATTCGTCTATGTCCACGGGGATAGAGAGTTTACCTGTATCGGATGGAGAGAAAGAAAAATGGCTTGTGATTACAACTTTTGCACATCTCACCCCAACTCTCTCATGAACCCTTAGTCACTTTTATAGAGGAGGATTAAGGCCTACCGACAAAATAAATTCAAAAGACTAAATTACCCTACATTAAAATAACAATCATAAATACAACAAGATCTCACTTGAGTTTACATTTAATTATCCCCAATTTACCAGCTTATCCCTTAATGATACCAACAAATTGATTTAATTTGCTAATAATATAAAGAGTACATGATGTTAATTAATGTACCGAAGAACTTTTATGAACTCAATCAAACATTAATATTTATTGCTTATTCTTTCTTGCAAAGAATTAATTGCATAACCAAACTAGCTGGAATTCAGAATCAAAATCAAACCTTTCTAATTTAATATTTTTTTTTTATATTATAACCTAAGCAATTTGTTTCTATAAATTTTCATCCATTTTGCGGCTTGAAAAAATAAAGTTCTCCTATTTTTATAAATTAACACTTATTATGTATATATTTATATACATTTTTTTAATGTCAAGTAGTTAATGTACATGAGATTCCATCTGAAAATCATGAAAAGAATTGTAATTTTTTTTTTCAATTCATCCAACTTAGCACCAACTGCAACCTGTGATGCTCCTTCAGGCGGAAAAAAATTTGCGTACGTTGCTGCGTACGTCAGGGTTATACAGAGGGTACATGGCGGTTTTTTCCGCGTTATATCCTCTGTAAACTCCCCGTAACTTACACGTAACCTACTCGTACCTTCTATTAAGTTTCACGATTCTGTTTTCATATATTTGTAGGTTACAAGTATGTTACAGGTAGGCTACAGGGATATTACAAATGATATAACGCAGATATAACCCTCCTGTACCTTCTGTATAACCCTGACGTACAAATTTTTTCCCCTCCAGGCACCTTCAATTACCATTTGTCAAGAAGAAATTATAAATAAAAATTATTTATTAATTTTCTATGTTTGAACCTAGGTATATTACTTGACATTCATGAAGCCGAATTTAAACGCATTAATTTGACTAAAAAGAGATTTATTGGTCTCCAACCAAATCCCTATCAATTAATATTAATGTTTTCGTGAGGAGATGGTGGTTTGATACTTTCTTATTTCCATAAATTAAATCATAATTTGTTTTATTTGTAATAAAAATTGAGGAGTCAACTCTATTTATAACTATAGGAATGAAATAATAATTTTGTTCTAAGTAAGGGATTAATTAAAGATAAATGTAAAGTATTAGCTGGAGTGGTGTCATTGACCTTGCAAAGGTTTTAATTTTTATAATCAATGGACTTCGGGTGCTGATGACCAACTCCCTCTACTTTCTCTCTCATAGGATGCACGTACACGCGCGTGAGGGTAAGAGAGCATGGCAATTTCGTGATGGGAGCGAGGGGGGCAGCGCATGGATGTTACTGTGCGTGGCCGTACAGCGGACGTCAGGGGAGGGGGGAAGGAATGTGAGATTTTCTTTTTGTTTTGGGAAGCTGAGTAAAGCTGAAAAGGAAAAAAATTTAAANGGGGGGCAGCGCATGGATGTTTACTGTGCGTGGCCGTACAGAGGACGTCAGGGGGGGGAAGGAATGTGAGATTTTCTTTTTGTTTTGGGAAGCTGAGTAAAGCTGAAAAGGAAAATTTTTAAATTAAATTAGTATTAATGTTAATTAATTAATAAATTTAATTAAAAGAAATTAAAAATGACAGCATGATGCCACATGATCAAGATTTTATTTAGGAAAAGATACAAATGAAAAATAGCGTAGTTACATCATTTTTATTGTATTAAAGGTTCTTTTTATAAAAAAATTAAATTGGTCTTTTTTTTGTTTAATTTTGGGTTTTTATTTGACAAACTCATGAAACTCATAATATAACAAACTAGAGACTATNGATTAATGTTAATTAATTAATAAATTTAATTAAAAGAAATTTAAAATGACAGCATGATGCCACATGATCAAGATTTTATTTAGGAAAAGATACAAATGAAAAATAGCGTAGTTACATCATTTTTATTGTATTAAAGGTTTTTTTTATAAAAAAATAAATTTGTCTTTTTTTTTTGTTTAATTTTGGGTTTTTATTTGACAAACTCATGAAACTCATAATATAACAAACTAGAGACTATTTTTTTTTATACCTCATGCCAGTCTCTCGAAACACTAGAATCCCTGATTTTGGCCCCTCCAATCTCATGTTGTTGTCGCCCGTCTCCCTTCGTAGTGACGGGTATAGTTTGGGTCAAGTCTGGGTTAGGTTTTAGGGTTTGGGTTAAGATTTTTTAGAGATTAGGATTAGGTTAGGTTCCGGTCAACCCGAGTCAAACCTAAACCCAAGGCTTTTGAGTTAATATAGGCTTTGATATTTAACTTAAGCACTTAAATTAAAACACTTAACTTAAAAGGAAAAAGAGGAAAGACTTACGAAGCACAGCTGACCGAAGACCGGAGAATTATGACTGAAATGGGCACTGAGAGAAGAAGAAGTGTTCATTGGATTTGAGGCACCCTTCGCTTGATTCCTTTACTACTGGATTACTTCACTTGATCCTTTTTTTTTCGACAGGGACAAACAACCGCCATTTATAGGCGATGACAACTATCTTGGGTCGTTGTTTAGATTGGTGATCGACAGTTCGGATTACTCCAATTGTTTTCGCAGCTGTCAACGGTTTTCAAATGTTTTCAGCCATTTGATTGAATGTAAGTTCAAGATAAGGATTCATGGAAGAAGGCCACGGATTAATGATGTCATGAAAGATGACCACGCCTGCAGAACTTAGAGCGTGACGATGCCCAGGCTGGGTTGTGGCCACGCCTGGGCATGGTCAGGCCCCAAGCCTGACATGATCACACCGGACCAGAAGGGGACACATTGTGCTTTTCTTAGCGTTCAGAGGCACTAGGTCCTTTTTGGAAGCTCCACATAACTCCAAAAGTTGAATGTCACCCAAAAAAGAGATCAATATTGAGTCGTGTGCATTTCTCAATTAAAACTATTTTGATTATTAGGTGAATTAAATAGCTAACCCATTCCTTTTAAGTTTAGTTTGATTTTTTTATTCTTTGTTTAGGGTCTTTCGAGTCAATATTGCACTATCATGATTCATACAAGCTCCAAAATATTTTATTGAAAACAACATTATTTTTATTTTGGGCCCTTATTATTTTTCTCGAGCTTAATATTACTTCTATACTTTGAAAGCTAATGATTCATGTTTTTCTTTTAGATGCGAAACAATGATGAATTCAATTCAGCATCAACAACTATAGGTGTCATTCGAAATAGTGATGTGTATTGTAGGTGCAATTTGCCAAGTGTTAAATTCATTGCTCATACAGTTGAAAATAATAGAAGAAACCTTTATCGATGCCCTTGAAATCGTCCAGAGAATGATTGTAAATTCTTCAAATGGATAGTCAAAGTTGAACCTACAATGGACGATATTTGGTATCAACTTCATTGCCATAAGGAGATGGACGGAAAGAAACTTGATGCCATCACATTTCATTTGAGATTTTGAATGGAATCTTTGTTGTGGTCTTTCCTTACATCACTTATGCTTATTTTATGATGTATTCTTATGTGTCATTGTGTGCATGTAGATGTCGATGTATGTGGGTATGAAATAATAGGAAGAGTCCGTCTTTATTATTATCTATTTATGTTGTTGTAATCAAGACTCTATTTTTAATGTTTCTTTAATGAATGAAATGAATGATGTAATCTTGTTTTTGGATGATCTGTTAACTCTTTGCATTCATTTTATAGCTTATGATGTGTTGGATTTCTTGCATTCACCCAATTGGTTGGTCGCTTAATTTTTTATGTATTATTGAATATTTGAGTGATATACATGTAAATTTTGAAATTTAGTTTGAATTATAATTACATAAACATTGTGTAATACATATCAACAATTCCAAAATACATTCACTTTAAGAGTCAAGGAATTCTCAGATTAGTAAGTATGATGCACCAGCTTTTTCCTCCCTGACATAAGAAAGTGTGATATATGACATTGGATGGAATGCTTTGAACTTTTAGTAAGGCTCTAACAATGGTTCTCGAATTTCAAATTATATTCCCCTTGACAAATTAGTGTTCATTTTATGTGCAAACATCACATGGCTCAAAGTATTTGTAGTACAACATAGAGGGAAATAACAACTATTGGGCTCATTTATAATCAATTATCAATGAAATGTCAAAAGTGCAACAAAGGTGCTATAATCAATATAAAAATAGACCTAATTTATAGTAATACAAACAAGAAAAAGTAAAAATGCCTCCAAACACTGCAAGAGTACATATAATCTTCAAACTAATACTCCTTGAACATGCTCGCCTTCCGACATGACAGTACCCGTTAGGACTGTACAAAATCTCAATAAACAACCCTTCAAATTAGCTACTTTCAAACTTGGTGTCAATGAACTTCACCACAAGTGATCTTCAAAACTCCCATGACCACCATAAAAAATCCACGAAGAAAATCAGAGCTCTGTCATTTGTTACTTTAGTTAGTAAATTTTAGGAAAATTCAATCTATGCATGATAAGGTAGATAAAAGTGTTGATCTCCTTACCAACATAAAATGTCTAAGAGATGGTAACTACCACATCATTAAAATTATTTTCTTCGACTGAATTCTTTTGCCTAAAAAGCTTTTCTACAAATGGTTATTGAAATTATATTTGAGATGATTTATGTTTGTGCAAAAAAATAGCACAGGAAATATATTAAAAAGAAGCCATAACACGTGTAGCTCTGGTTGAAATTGATATTGTACATAAAAAAATGTCAGTACGGATCTCAAAGATATCTCACGACTAACGAAAGAAGTGATGCAGCCTCACGAGACCCATCGAAGATGACTCGATATCGCACAAGCAATTTGTCAGTCCCTACAAATCAAGAGGACGACACTCTCAAACCGAAAAATATGGATGATTTCCCAAAGAACGTATCTGATCAAATCCATATGAACAAATCTAGCATCTTCTAACCCAAAGAGGTTAAACGAACCTTTCAGCTCTGGAACAACAAATACCAGGCCTCAACAAGTGGTTGCCAGACATGATGGTTGCTTGGCCTAGGGGTGCCACTTGGTTTTAAGGGTTGTCGGGCCTAGTAGTAGCCCAATCCCTCCCGCAAGACATCTATGGGCCCCCAAAGGTCATATTTATGTATAAACTGAAATATCACTACCGTACCTACATAATCTAAGGGTACATCATGTGATTGTACAAATGACCCATTCCTATAATGGGAAGTCCATTTCATGAATAAGGGTTACACAAATTTACTGTTAATTGATGTGCTATTGCTTTGCTTTCTTCTCTCTCTTCCTCTCTCACATTCTTTAGCGCTCTAATTCTTAGACATGTTTCCCAGAATTTTTTAGATTCAGCAAATACGTAATGACAAAATTCATTATTTCAATAGTTAGTCTTCCTAAAGAATATAGCATTCAGTTTAGTAACACACACACACACACACACACAAACACACACACACACACACACACACATTTGTAATACTAGTGAAGAGAACGTGTGAATAAAAGATTTCATCTTCATTTCTCAGGTTGCCTTCTTTTTCTTCCTTGAATGCACAATACATAAATACATTTAACAAACAAGAGCACAAATATGTATCACCACCATCTTTATGCATCATTCTAAAATTTCTTACCCTTTTTAAATCCAACAGAAGTATAGGTGCGATATATGTAATTGCAAAAGATTCTACACAGGTAAATTTCTAACAAAAATGTAAAATCCATTTCACCTCCATCTTGCCTTATATATTAGATATAAGAGAAAGGGAGAAACAGATGAGAGTTCTAACAAAATCTTGGAGGAAGAGGGAGAAATACGAGAGTTTCTGCAAAGTTTATGAGAAAGGAGGAGAAATATCGAAGCTTGGCAAACCTAAGTTGCACCACAACATATGCCTGAAACCCTTGGTTCCCTCTAGTTCTCTCCTATGTGAAACATTCAATGTTCTCATTGGTGAAGTCTTCTTCGGGACGATTGGGGTGTGAAGGTGCGAGGCTTTTCTGCTAGAAAGAGGTTGCCAAAAAGGAAGTTGGGTTTCGTGATTTACTACTTTATTCACAACTTAGGGTTGCGTTCAAGTGCGGAAAAGAGCAGCGAGAGGTGAGGCCAGAGACGTTAACGATCTATGATAGATGACAAGGGGAGACCGGAGGGCGACGGAGTCCCTATGTAGGGAGACAGGCAAGAGCGATGTGAGATACAAGGTGCCAAAATCAGGGATTCAAGGATTTAGGTAGGCAGGCGTGAGATATAACATAAAAGGCTGGCTAACTTGTTATATTAAAAGTTTTAGGAAATTGCCAAACAAACCCTTTTTATTTTTATTAATGTGTTAATATTTATTAACTTTATATGAAAGATTATAGTTGATTTTTGTGTGTGAAATTATAACTCTATTCCAATTATCTTTTCTTTATCCTCACATATTAAATAGTGGAATAACTAATACACCTAAAATATATAATGTTTTTATACACATTTTTATATCTATTTTTGAGATATTGTGTTTTTATTTCTGTGTTTTTCTTTTAGGTACAATCAAATTGATAGAAAATGCTAAAAAGACTGAAAAACAGTCAAATTTAAAGTAAAAATGAAGAAATGTGCAAAAATGAACCGGGGCGCCTAAACGCCCAAGTCTGACGCCAAAGCGCAAGAGGCTCCGCGCCTAAGCGCCAGGTATCCCGCGCTTAAGTGACAGAAGTAGTTACTTGATGATATATTTAATTTGAGCGGATTTTTGAACAAGTGTTTGAAGTAACCCTTGATAAAAACATGGGAAATAACCCATGGACATGAAAATTCATTCAATTGGCTTTTGAAGAGCCATCTTCTAGAAGATTCATTGAATGAAGATACATTTTTAAAGAGACACCAAGACACCCCTTGAACTTTTATAAGAAAACACTTAGATTTTCCAAGAGAGAAGGCGAGCCACCCATCAACTTTACAGCAATCATTCATCTAAGTTGTCGACGCCGACAACTTTTTTTTATTTTGAGTTTTAATTTGTATTGTGAGTGAATGAAGAGAATTCAAAAGAATTTCAAGACATTTGGTCGAGAGGATTTGAGATAAGTATTTATCTTTGTGACTACACTTAGTTTTAATTTAGATTTCTTGTTTGTGTGGATGATTTCTACTTTTAAACTCATGTGTGGTTGTGTGTTCTCCATGAAATCTGAGTAGTTTTCTTTTCTTTTTCCTTAAAATGATACTAGATTAAATATTTAAAAGAAGTTGTGTAAAGTATTAGGCTTCAATGTTGTAAGAAATTGTGATGCTTTGAAACCTTGCACTTCATTTTCTTATTGATTTGGTCAATTAAGATTTTAATACCTGTTGTGAGAACATGCAAGATCTCGAGATTTTATTATCTTAGTCAACAAATGGTTAGAATCACATATTGATTTCATGAATGAGAATGTAGTTCATGGGGTTATGTGCAAATAAATAGAGAAATAAACTTTTAAAGAGTGTAGAATTAGAGGACTTTAGAGTGACAGAATAAAACCCCAATTTCATTTATAGTTTTAGGTTTTAATATGAGATGTTAGCACCCAGATGGAGGGAGAAAAATGAACTCTAGAGAGAGAACTAGTATCTTCCATGCCTAACCGGTCTTCAAGACTATTCAAACTATAGATTAACCAATGTTCTACATAGTATCTCTAGTAAGGGTAAAAAATATTATTGCTCATATTTGACACAACACATTTAACATACTTACACAACAAAATTTCTATATTTATCACTGATTCATAATAAGGAAAAATTATTTTATTTACATTGCATTCATCTTGCAAGTATTTTAGTTAAGCTAATTAGTTGTTTATTTTATTTTGAATCATCAAAAATTACAAAAAGAATCAAACTTTCATTCCTATTTTAGCATCTTATGTTTAAGTAGGAATATATTGCTAAGTAAAATTTTGTTATCTAAATCTAATTCTTTCTATGGGTTCGATATTCAGGACTTAATCAGAAAATTCTATATTACTTGATAAGAATACATATACTTGCGTAGTATCCCATATTGAAATATTATAACTGCATTCTTATTTGCTTCATAGTAGAAGATTTACCTAGCTTTTCCTATGGATCAAGTTTTTGGCTTTGTCACGAATTAAGAATAATTATTAAGGAAATTAACCATATAATCACATATATCACATTTTACATATATATATA
>JXCR01129099.1:0-14860 GCA_002079205.1 Phalaenopsis hybrid cultivar
ATATATATATATATATATATATATGCATTGCAAGTACTGAACTTTCAGGTGGAGGAATGGGAAGAACCGACAGGTACACTTTTAAATTATTGCATTGCAATTTACTTTTACCTCTTGCTTCCTACCCATGAACTTACATGTTAAACAACAAAGTCACATTGCTTGTTAAAACTGAAACTTTTAGGATAGCCACAAAACTGAAATAAAAAAAAATTAAGAAATTAAAACAAGATAAAATTCACCGTCACAACAATCAAAATATAAAATAATTTGAAATTTAATCATAAACAAAATAAAACAAAACAAAAGTTGTAACTAAATTAAAACGTCTCTATCGGATGATTGGGAATCCCTCGAAGGAGGTAACCTACGGTTGCTAACGAGATTCCCACGGTCTAAATAAAAGTATAGAACTCATTAAGTTAAGTTTAGTAAATTCATTTGGACTAAGTGAATCTAAAAGAAAATAGTGGTACCAGAATGAGGTAACTGTAGGATCCTAACTGGTGTCGCTCTATTCAACTTTAACATCCCCCATAATATTTAAATAACCATAACCTTAGGGAACATTTGATTTGACATTAGGACTTGACACATTAGAAAGTTTAAATTTGCTACGACGAGAATCTTGGAGCTAGCATCGTGGGCAGCACGACCATATTCAACAGCAAGAGGATCTACAACAACATATCTCTCTTTAGAAATTAAACAACAAACCATAGGATCCCAAGGTTGTCCGCCTAGTGCGACATAAATCCTCACTTTTCCTTTACGCCTTTGTATAGTGATCCCGAGAGTATAGTTGTGTAAAAATTATATAGTTGACTCCGCTATGCAATGGTGCCAAAAATTTGATGCAATATTTTATTAATAAGAAATTTAAGCAATTAATATTGAGATTCTATGCAAGTATATGTATTGTTATCAAGTAATAAAAGACTTTCTATTTAAGTCCCAAATATCAATCCCACGGGGAATGTTTAAATTTGAAATGATAAATTTACTAAAAAATTTACAAAAAGTCAAAACGAAATTACTGTCCCTAATTTTGAATGTTGAGATATTATCAGAACTAAATTATTTAACTAATAAGAAAATTGAAACACAAAGTTTAAACAACAACTACTAAATTATTAAACTATGTTTATGTGATATAGATTTCTTATGTGAAAAAACATCTTTCCCACTACAATGAGGTTCTGGTAAAATGAGATGAGATAAATGGTTCTAATATGTATGTGCCAAATAGGAGCAGTTTTAATTCTCTACCTTGATACAATGTTATAGAAAATTATTGGCTAATCCCAGGTTTAGTCCATAAATCCGTGGCTAGGCTAGGAGGATACTAGCTCCCACTTCCCTTCACCTGAAGGCTAACTCTCGCATTAATTTTTAAACACTAAGACCAAATTGGAGATTTTAGTCTATCACCCTAAAGATTCTCCAATTCTCCAACAAATTATATTTTCCTATTTGTTTGTATTTAATTCCATGAACAAAATTCTTCTTCATGGAATCAAATGTGATCTTCACTCTGTTGTAGAACTCATACTCCATTTCTCGGATCATTTGTTTCACAACACATTTTAACAATTCAATTGGCCAGATCAAAAAGTAAATTAAGTTCGTAGTTGAAAATCATCACAATTTATTTTATATTTTTTATATTTTAATATTGGCACATTCATATTATCTCTTCATTTCACCATATCTCAAAGTAGGGAGAAAGATAAAGTAAACTACTCAGACTTCATGAGAAAGATACAAAAAAACACAAATTTCATAAATAAAAGAAAGTTCATACAACACTAATAAACAAACAAAACTTATCTGAAACTCTTTCTGAAAGCAAATCCCTTGTAGCCTCTTATAGGAAATGTAGGAAGAAGAAATCTTTCACTTTTCTCCATCTCCAACACTCTTAGAGAAGAATTCACACTTAATCTCACCACAAAAATCTAAATTATAAGAATAATGGAATCTAAATGGTTGTGGAATGAAAAATGAAGAAATGTGTGATGTGTATAAGGTTGAATTGGGACAATGAGATGTCAGGAAGAGTCACTTTTCTGATCAATTTTGGCCCCAAATAAAGCCTAGAGTCGGTTATCCAATAGGTTCCTCCAAACACTCTTCAAAAAGCATCCAAAATCATTGAATCTTCTAGAAACAGGGGCTGAACCGACATTGGCGCTGAATGTGCCAGTGTTCCACAATTTAATTCACTGCTCTCTGTCAAACGGCGCCATCAACGCTGAGTAAAATTCACCATATGTTCTTTTGATCTACGCCGTCGGCGCTGCTCTTAGTGCTGTCAGCGCCGAGCATTTCTTCAAAAACGCCATTTTGACTCTAAATTCCATCTTTTTTGCTTCAAGTCCTAAAAATTAACAAACTGCAAGAAAACATAAAAATACCTTCCATTAAAGTGCAATATCACCAAAAATAATTATAAAATATGAATCAAAAAATTCATATATTTTTTGTGTATCACATAACTCTGTTATACAATTTAAGTCCTAACTCACTTTAAGATTCTGAGGTTGTCGTTCGTCACGACCTAAATCCTCACATCTTCTAAGCTATTTATGTGATCGTTTCACACAAATGTAAGCCATAATTAATAAAATTGATAGGATAAAAGATGCACCAAAATAATATACTGTTTCAAATATCTATTTTATGAGATCAATTCGGTCTTGTACTTTCCAAATTTAAAATGCTACTTTTCCATATTATTGAAGGATGTCATACAATCTTGTATTTAGATTGCCTTCTTGTTGTCTTCTTTGTAGACAACATGAGGAAAGTGTGGAGCATATGGACTTTTTGCTTATGTAGAAGTTTTGTAGCTTGCAAATGGATTACCCATGGAATCTTACTTTACATATGAAAAAATGTTTTCTTTCAAGTCTTTTTTGCAGGTTAATTAGACGTATATACCAAGGGAAGGTAGTAAGCCAGCAATCTTGGCGTCTAAATAGGGGTCTTCTGCTCAAGAGATTAATGTTAATAATATGGTGCTAGATGTACTTTCTTGCCTTATTCCTGGAGACTGTTTGAATGTTTCTTTTATTAGAGCAGCTCTTAGTTTTTTGTGATTTGCGTGAGTTGTATTTAAGTGACAGTTCTTAGGTTATTTTTTTCTTGTGTGAGTTGTATTTCTCTTTTGTTGGGTGTATTAGAACTGCCAGCAGAGCTTTTGTAATTTTTATTTGTGATTAATAAATTTTTTTTATGGGATTCTATTAAAACAAAGGTTCCTTGAAAAACCTTAGAAGACACTTTGAACCCTTAATAAAATAATTTTCATAATTTACTTTAGGATTTTCCAACTTTCACATTGAATCGATATCTAGGACTCAATTAGAGCCCTTTATTACTTAAACGATACGTATAATTGCGTTGATATTAAAAGAGAATTGACAGTTTAAAAAGAGTTTTGAAAGATAATTTTTTTAATAAAAAGTATTTTTATTGGGATTATATTGCATATTTATTATAAATCTGTCTGCATCAAGTTTTTTGCGCCGTTGAGTGGTGTCAACTTCATAAATATTTGCATATACAAAATATCGTATCAATGAAACATTTAAATAGTTCTCCTCTAACTTGAAGCCAAACAGTATGATAGTTTGAAAAGTCACTGAGGTTCTCCTTAGGATCTATAACATCCCCTAGTTTCTCTTCTTTTGGATTAAAAAATAAATGTTCCAAATTTGAGCCATTCCCCTTTCACTCCTCATTGTCCGATCTCTTTGAAAAGTCCTACACTTTGAAATTCTTGAAGGCAATATCCCCTGATTTTTATCGAGAGTTTTCTTAGGTGACTCTGGTTATGTGAGATATAATTAACTATAGGGGCTTGTCCTTATAGGAAGCTTTTCTGAACCCAGCTTAATATAAACTCTATTTAACTCTTCATATTAAATAGGAGAATTTATCGGCCAACATAAAAAAAATAGTTTCGTAGACTTAAACGAATGTCATACAATGTTTAGAGAAATAGGAATCACAGGTGCAACAAAACAGGCCACACATCTACCTTCCCAAACCCCACAAACACCTACAAGACCAGCCATGTGAGAATTCCAGCTTCCATCAACATTAAACTTAAAAATACCAATCTTTGGCTTCCTCTAAACAACCAAAGAAGTATTAAATTTAAACTTCACAGAAACAAAAAGATTAAACTTCTTAAACACCTTTAATACCAATTTATTAACAGGTTTTTTAAAACTCCCAAATCTAAGAGTTTTAAAAATAAATTTAATAATCAGTCTATAAGTAAAAGAAAAATCCACCACCTGTTCATGATGCTTCACATCATTTCTTGCCATCCAAATGAACCAAAAGACAATAATAGGAATAGTAGCAAAAAACTAACCACCAAACCTTTAAATTAAACTAAACTAAATACTAAACTTTCAAAAGTAAAATTGCGAAAATTAAATAAAGTTTTAATTATGACGAAAAGTTCAAATTTTAGAAAGCATCCTTCCCCTTTACAATGAGTATATGATTTGTGAAGAAATTGGAATCATTTGAAAATACATAGAAAAACTATTATTTGTCAAATAGGAGCAATTCTATTCTTTACCCTCTTCTGAATGTTATAAAGAACATTGACTAATCCAGAGTTTAGTCCCTAGTTCCGTGGTTAGGGTGGGAGGATACCAACTGCCACTCCAGAGCTCTCACCACTCCCTCCTCTGAGGGCTAACAATCTTGCATTAGTTTCAATCAACTGAATCAAATTGAGAGTTTTAATCTGTCACCTTAAAATCTCCAATTCTCATCCAACAAAGTATATTTCCCTATTTATTTGCACCCAATCCCATGGATGACACTCTCTGATGAAATCAAATGTAATTCTCCCTATGTTGTAGAAATCATATCTCATTTAAGAACATATGTTTCTCAACAAGTTTTAACATTTCAATTGGTCAGATCTAAAAGTAAATGAAGATCGGAGTTCAAATCATCACAAATTATTATCATTTAAAACCGTGCAAAACAATATCTATTCTTCACAAAACCATATCTTCAAAGTAGAAAGAAGGATAAAGAAGACTACTCAGAATTCATTAGAATGATACTATAAAACACGAATTTCATATATAAAAGCAAGTTTACAAAACAAAAGAAATACAAATATAACTTATCTCACAATCCATCCCAAGCAAATCCCTAGAAGTTCTCTCCAAGCCTTTCTCTCTTTACAATCATTCCCAATTCTCTCTTAGAAATGTAATAAAGAAGAAATCTCTCACATTCCCTCTCCTCTTACAACTATAGAAGAAAAACTCCTCTTCTCTCTCTAACTCACGTCACTTTCTCTCTCTCCCTCACGTCACACACACAAATGAGAAGTCTTCTTCTTTTATTTTGGGTTACCTCCTTTGGAAGAATTCAAAATTCCCTCCAGAAGTCAACTCTTTTGAATTTAAAAGATGTTTCATTTGATCCAAGAGTCATATCCTTCCATAAAAGAACCTTCAAAAGTGTCTAGATGCATTGAATTACTCCAAAGGTGTGTAGAACAAGTGCCCTTTTGACATTTGAGCAAAAATTTGTCTCAAACCACCTTAATTTGAAAAATTCATCCTTGGCGCATCATGCACCGATCATTAGATTTGTAAAATAGAATAGAATATTATAAAAAAAAAATAATATAAGCTTAAATCCAATCTAAATAATTGAAACCAACTAAAAAATTCGTGGCGGTAGAGTAATGGATTATTGTCTTAACGTTGCACGAGGATTCAACACACACTCAGATGAAAAATGAATCAAGCTGTGATAACACCAGAAGTTTTTACGTGGAAAACCCATAAAGGGGAAAAGCCACGTGGTCTGGCCCAGTTGTAAAAATCCACTATAAGATGATTACAGATGCCCCTTGTTCCACAGGCGGGAAATGGTTACTAGTTTTCCAAATCACAACATCGGTTGACGACGTCTAGCCAGCGGTGGTTGACAGAAGTCGCAGTGATCGACAATAGTCGACGACAATCGATGATGGTCAGCGATGGTCGACGTAGGTCAACGATGGCTAACGACAGTCGATGACGGTCGGCGGTGGTTGACAGAGGTCAGCGGTGATCGACGACAATCAACGGTGTCAGACGATAGTCTCTTAGATCGTTTTCTAGCCGGCGGTGGTTGTCGACAGTCAGTGGTGGTTGACGACGATCGACGATGGCGATGATGATCTTAGACTTGAGCTCCTTCTTAAAGCGTCAATTTCTCTCTTAAGCCTCTCCCTTCTCATGTGAGAGGTGAGGCTTTATTTATAATATTTTGAGTGCAATTAATACAAAAATACGATCCATTTTGATCGGACGATCAGGAGAGCATCCCTTGATCAGATGATGTTTGATGGACATTTGAGTGCCTTAACGATGTTAGAATTGAGCAAGCTTGGGTTCGTTAGATTCGTTTTGTCGAGACGCTCAACATCCGTTTGACTTTTCAAATGCCTCTAAAAATCCTCAAATAATGATTTAATGTTTGATTCGGGCTTGATTTGACTCGAATTGGACCGACTTTCATATCATTAGATCCGTCTCATCGAGCCGATCAATTTGACTATAAATTTGCTAAAATCAGAGCTCCGAATGACACTTTTAATCAAAGTTTGAATATTTTTGTTTAAAAATTACATCGAGATTCATGCTGGCTGGTGAAAATTTGTTAGTGATGCACACACACATACATCCACTTAAAGGATATTTTAATTATAATAATTACAATTCAAAATAAAAGCTTCAAAACCTAATAAAACATTTCGAAACAGTAGAACCTTGAATTGAACCAAATTTTATAGATTTTAAACACAAAAATCCAATTAAAAACTGAACATTAAAGTCTATTTTGTTGACTCATCCCACAATTCACAGACATAGTAATTCTAAGTGAAACTCATGATTCCTAAGTAACCCAGGAGTTGAAAACCCCAAAATTTTGGTATGTTTGTTTGTCTTATGTATATTAAGAACTGTTCCATTTTTTTTATTTTCTTCCGAGTATATGCTGGCACCTTGTTGCACCAACTTTTGCTTATGGTTTTATTAATTTGGTTTGTCTGATCTGATGATTGTTGGATATTGAAAAAATAAGTGAGTTCAGTGAGACACATTGTATGAAAATAAAATATTAGATGAATTTTGGCTATGGCACATGTAGCATCTATAAATTAAGACAATGCACTTGAGTTTGATGCATCCTCAAACCACGTTCCTATCAACCCTATCTAGTGATCGGCATGGTTGAAATTGAATATCTGGCATGTGAACGTTAGTTTGATTAAAGCGTATTACAGAACAGATACACATACATGTATTTAGACATGCAGCATCGCTGATGAATGGGGAGCTATACACTCAATATTATTTATTGACAGCATTCCTATGCAGAAAAAAGGCTAGGAAATGGCAACAGGAGAGCCTTCCTGAACCGTTTTCTGCTTCTAAACCAAATAACTGAAGCCATACCCTACCAGCTCCGGCAGAGCAAACCTTTTGCCGAGTATTAGCCATACAGACTCTTCCGAAGACTGATGATGTAAAATAAAGGCATGGAGCCATCATTTCCTTTCATGCATCTTTAGATAACCACAGCTGATATGGCTACTAGGTGGGTTGAGATTGTGAAATAACTGTGCCAAAAGACGAAGTTATCTGAGCTAATTCCTGAGTATCTTGAGCACCCCATGAATCATACACTTCCTTTGGAAATACCTCGGTTAAGGCTGCGGCATTGGTCGGGGTATACGGTCTCGGCACCTTTCTTCTCTTATTATCCTGCAAATGAAGGAATGGGAAGGCCTTCTATGATTAGAGATTCGCCAGCTTAAGAGCACATAAAAAAAGAAAAAAAAAAGTGAATCGACGTAAAAGTACGAACCTTCGAAGCATTTGGTCCGTAAGCTATGGAAGCCTCCTGAATTGATGAAAAAATTTCATTAGCTTGGTGTGATCCGCGAGTGCATTTTACGATACGGACATTTTCCTTTGCATCAGGAGACTTTATCTGCATGTATAATATCAAGCATGAAGGAGGTGATCCCATGCTATCCTTCTTTCCATGGGTCAACTCCATGGTCACCAAATCCTCCCACAACACATCCCACATTACTGAGCAGGCATCCCTTGCCGGATTAAATTTCCTCTGAGCCAAAATGTTCACTGGTTGCTGAAAACAGAAAGAGTTGGGTTAAGGACATATTTTTGAACACATGGTTGAGAAAAAAATATAAAGAAAAAGGCCAACAAAGATTTTTAAGTCGATACTTGTAACAACAACACTCTTCTGTGAGTGACTAGAAGTATCTTTCCCTTTGGAAGTAGAAAGTGATCTTCATATGCATCTGAAAATGCAAACTTTCCCCTTACTCTAAATAGATCAACCTGGCCAAAGAAGGAACCCGATTCTGCCAGCTGAAGGATAACCTTCAAAGAAAAATCAATAAAAAAAATTAGATTAAGACTTGGTCCTTCCATTTTCTTTAGCACAGTCCAGCCCTGGTAGCATTGAAATGCCTGAACAAGTTTGATGCTCCTTGATAAAGCAGCAAGAATGGAGAGAATGGCTTGAGGCCCAAATACTTTACTTAAATCTATAGTAGTTATGAATGTGATTTCTCCAAATTTTGTTATAATTACATAAATTTGTTCCACATATTCAGCCCTTGACTCAAATACTTAACTCTATAGAAGTTACGAAAATGATTTTCTTATAATTATCCACATATTAAGCCATTGACTCAAACCAACTAACCAAATTTTGTTATAATTACATTAAACGTCGACCGTTTGATGATCCGATTAGAAGAGTGAATGCTTTAGATTCGACTTATATTAGGAAAGACAGAGGTAGACTTGGGTTTATTGTAAAAAATGAGCTTAATTTATTAGAACTAAATGAAAATATGACACTAGATAGGACGCAATGGAGAAAAAGGATTCATGTAGCCGACCCCACATAGTGGGATTAAGGCTTTGTTGTTGTTGTTGTACATAATTTGTTTCCACATATTCAGCCCTTGACTCAAACCAACTAAAACTAAAGAATAACAAATCGCATCACTTACAAGTGATGCCAGCTCTTTGTACTCTAGTCCCTAATCTTTAAAAATTGTTATAATATAATAATAATAACGATGATGATGATGATGATGATTTAGCTGTTAATTAGTTGAAATTTAAATTGAAATAAATTCATTAAATGGGTTAATGAAAAAAAAATAAGTAAAATTATAATTAAAGATAAAAAATAATTTAATTACTTGCTCGCGAGGTGTCGTCCGAACGAAGCCCTCACCACCCCGCATCCTAACATAACAATAGAGGCAAGCGAGAGATTGAGGAAAGGAGGGAGTGTGGACATTCCTTCAGTCGCGCGAGCAAACGATCACGTAGACATACAAAGCCGCTCGGACGAGTATGCACGAGCAGCAAGCAGAGGGTGGTAGTAGGCGAGCCTCATGTGAAGAAGGGTAAAAGATAAGCAAGAAAGAGAAAGACCGGAGGTGCGAGCAAGGGAGGGGGGAAACTGAGCGGTATCTCCCTAGCTTAGGATAGGCAAGAGAATGAGGAAAATTTTGGTTTTCATGTTTTGGTAAGAATTTTGGAATAGATACTTAGGTTTAAATTATCTCATAGGTTGCCACCTTTGAGAGCGGCCCAACATGTAATGAGAGTTTATTTAACAATTTCCAATAGGCCTTATGAAGAAAGCAGGGTGCTAAGTTCCATTCAAATTCAGTAGTGTATCCCCTAATAGATGATCAGACAGGAGAAATGAACCACAACATTGAAAATCTCCTTGAGAGCTTTGTGTGAAAGAACACCCGACATGGAATCCAAGTACTTTCAGGGAAGAAGAAGCTTCTCCTAGTTGGGGAGAATGATACAGGAGCGTAATGATGGGATCCCACGATTCCATTTCAACAGGATTTTTCTCCTGTGTCATTCTCCCGCAATCACGATTAAGTCTACAAGACAACCGACAGAGCCGCCTGAATTTCCCTTTCAGCCAGTTTCTTTTCTTTTTAATTTATTTCCTATTCTTTTATTTCCAATTTTTTATTTCCTATTTTTCTAATTTCTAAGTAAAATGTTTACATGAGTGATTATTTATATGTTGTTATTTTATGGTTTGGAGACTTTTAATGATTGTTATTGTGTTTGGAGATTGTAATACCAATTTTATGCTCTCCAGAATATTGTATTCTCTTCCTATTACAAGTCACGTACTTTTAATGATTGTTATTGTGTTTGGAGATTGTAATACCAATTTTGGAATGTGAATTATTGTAATTTAGATGTATTTTATAACTGAGTTGTTTAACCCATAGCTACAGTTTCTATATGTTTATTTTTTTGAAAATATCTTTTAGAGTAGATGAATACTAGAGGTTATGTTATGTTGATGAGCCTAGAGAGATTAGTACAGTATTTCAGTTTGCAGTTTTACAACAGTTGTATATATTTAATATGAATAAAGTTTTGAAATTTAAAATTTTGTATCAAGATTTACTCTTCTTATATTTTGGATACCCCATGTAGTGGGATTAAGGCTTTGTTGTTGTTCTTGTTATTGTTATATATATATATATATATGAAATTTTCTGCTAAGAAAATATATTTTAAAAAAAAATTCTCCCTTTAGCCGTTTGTTCTCGGCTTGATATTTCAAGCTCCTGGGCTAAGTCATAACATATAAATAATATTTGATAGCTGGAACGGTGACAGGGCAAAAGAAGCATTTCACAAAATAAATTGGCTGAAGTACACTAATTTACACACCCCACTAATGAAACAAAGTACCTAATTTAATTATCTCCTTTTGGACTCTAAATTTCATCGAATAAATATGCATAACAAGAATAAAATGCTAAAAGCTATATATTTGAATTTCTTTACCTGTCNTCTCCAAATTTTGTTATAATTACATAAATTTGTTCCACATATTCAGCCCTTGACTCAAATACTTAACTCTATAGAAGTTACGAAAATGATTTTCTTATAATTATCCACATATTAAGCCATTGACTCAAACCAACTAACCAAATTTTGTTATAATTACATTAAACGTCGACCGTTTGATGATCCGATTAGAAGAGTGAATGCTTTAGATTCGACTTATATTAGGAAAGACAGAGGTAGACTTGGGTTTATTGTAAAAAATGAGCTTAATTTATTAGAACTAAATGAAAATATGACACTAGATAGGACGCAATGGAGAAAAAGGATTCATGTAGCCGACCCCACATAGTGGGATTAAGGCTTTGTTGTTGTTGTTGTACATAATTTGTTTCCACATATTCAGCCCTTGACTCAAACCAACTAAAACTAAAGAATAACAAATCGCATCACTTACAAGTGATGCCAGCTCTTTGTACTCTAGTCCCTAATCTTTAAAAATTGTTATAATATAATAATAATAACGATGATGATGATGATGATGATTTAGCTGTTAATTAGTTGAAATTTAAATTGAAATAAATTCATTAAATGGGTTAATGAAAAAAAAATAAGTAAAATTATAATTAAAGATAAAAAATAATTTAATTACTTGCTCGCGAGGTGTCGTCCGAACGAAGCCCTCACCACCCCGCATCCTAACATAACAATAGAGGCAAGCGAGAGATTGAGGAAAGGAGGGAGTGTGGACATTCCTTCAGTCGCGCGAGCAAACGATCACGTAGACATACAAAGCCGCTCGGACGAGTATGCACGAGCAGCAAGCAGAGGGTGGTAGTAGGCGAGCCTCATGTGAAGAAGGGTAAAAGATAAGCAAGAAAGAGAAAGACCGGAGGTGCGAGCAAGGGAGGGGGGAAACTGAGCGGTATCTCCCTAGCTTAGGATAGGCAAGAGAATGAGGAAAATTTTGGTTTTCATGTTTTGGTAAGAATTTTGGAATAGATACTTAGGTTTAAATTATCTCATAGGTTGCCACCTTTGAGAGCGGCCCAACATGTAATGAGAGTTTATTTAACAATTTCCAATAGGCCTTATGAAGAAAGCAGGGTGCTAAGTTCCATTCAAATTCAGTAGTGTATCCCCTAATAGATGATCAGACAGGAGAAATGAACCACAACATTGAAAATCTCCTTGAGAGCTTTGTGTGAAAGAACACCCGACATGGAATCCAAGTACTTTCAGGGAAGAAGAAGCTTCTCCTAGTTGGGGAGAATGATACAGGAGCGTAATGATGGGATCCCACGATTCCATTTCAACAGGATTTTTCTCCTGTGTCATTCTCCCGCAATCACGATTAAGTCTACAAGACAACCGACAGAGCTGCCTGAATTTCCCTTTCAGCCAGTTTCTTTTCTTTTTAATTTATTTCCTATTCTTTTATTTCCAATTTTTTATTTCCTATTTTTCTAATTTCTAAGTAAAATGTTTACATGAGTGATTATTTATATGTTGTTATTTTATGGTTTGGAGACTTTTAATGATTGTTATTGTGTTTGGAGATTGTAATACCAATTTTATGCTCTCCAGAATATTGTATTCTCTTCCTATTACAAGTCACGTACTTTTAATGATTGTTATTGTGTTTGGAGATTGTAATACCAATTTTGGAATGTGAATTATTGTAATTTAGATGTATTTTATAACTGAGTTGTTTAACCCATAGCTACAGTTTCTATATGTTTATTTTTTTGAAAATATCTTTTAGAGTAGATGAATACTAGAGGTTATGTTATGTTGATGAGCCTAGAGAGATTAGTACAGTATTTCAGTTTGCAGTTTTACAACAGTTGTATATATTTAATATGAATAAAGTTTTGAAATTTAAAATTTTGTATCAAGATTTACTCTTCTTATATTTTGGATACCCCATGTAGTGGGATTAAGGCTTTGTTGTTGTTCTTGTTATTGTTATATATATATATATATATGAAATTTTCTGCTAAGAAAATATATTTTAAAAAAAAATTCTCCCTTTAGCCGTTTGTTCTCGGCTTGATATTTCAAGCTCCTGGGCTAAGTCATAACATATAAATAATATTTGATAGCTGGAACGGTGACAGGGCAAAAGAAGCATTTCACAAAATAAATTGGCTGCAGTACACTAATTTACACACCCCACTAATGAAACAAAGTACCTAATTTAATTATCTCCTTTGGGACTCTCAATTTCATCGAATAAATATGCATAACAAGAATAAAATGCTAAAAGCTATATATTTGAATTTCTTTACCTGTCCAGTTGCTTTATATGCATCATACGGCCGGAGCAAATTATCCCCGCCAATTACTCGTGGAAGACGTCTGCGAAGCAGTTGTTCCTCGGATGTAATAGCAGAAGCTATCTTCATTCTAACAGCATTTGCACCTTCAGTAGTTTTTGAAAGAAGATCAAGCACCCCGCTCACAGGTTGGGCAGCAGCACCAATTATTCCTTTGCCGAAACCTTGTACAAAGCCCTCAACACCGGAAGATTTGGCTCCTTCAAGAGGCTTTGTTAGTATTCCAGTCACTCCTCTAAAAAGCCCTTTTGCAAGAGCTCCGCCTCCCTCTCTAATCACATCACCAAAGTCCTCCACAGCTTTGCTATCCTAGAGAAGATATAGTGATACATTATCATATTAATGAACAAAAATAAAAAAAATAAAAAAAAACTCAACGCTGTTTAATGCACTGCTGATGTATGCTTTAATCATTTTAAAGTTTACTTTAAATTTGAGGAACTCTATTAACTATTTTGCTTTCTTTAGTTTACTTCAAGTATTCTGACACTGTACACAAACTGGCATGTTAAGGATGATTCTGCATATGTTTTCCACGGTATTACGCAATAATATAAAGCGAAACAGATGCTTTTCAACCTGTTCATGTCTAATTCTCTAAAAACCAGACATTCAAAGCATATTCTGCTCCCAGAGATTCTGTATGGAACTTCAGTGGCATGCAATAGAACCATAAAGTAACCTACTAAAAGGCTTTCAATTGCACGATGCCTTAAAGGCCATCAAAACATAATGGCTGGGTGTGTGTGGAGTTGGATTGGCCAATAGTGGGTGCAAGAAAACTGATGAGACCTCATTACCTGTCTCTGTCGACTCTGAATAAATTTCTTGTCCATAGATAAAGCAGCAACACCTTTGCTCATGTTGCTCAATGCACTGCTTGCATTGCCGAGGATGTCAACACCAGAAAGAAGCTGAAACGGATGACTGAGAAGATCCTTTTGAATGCTAGAAATTGCAGCACTTATAAGGGCACTTTGACGCATGCATATCTCCTCGCGGTATTTTTGTCCAATACGAATCTGACAAATCAAGTTGATATATTTCATAAAAGAAGAAATGAAGAAATTTCAAGTCATTGAAATTTAAGCATCAAATTTCCAGGATTAAATTATAGTAGAAAATAAATCGAATAAACTGCAATGCAAATATTTGAATTAACTTCCTTTGAGAAAGAAACAGACTCAAAGACCAACCTGCATATGCTCAGTGTTCCCTAAANATTTTGCTATCCTAGAGAAGATATAGTGATACATTATCATATTAATGAACAAAAATAAAAAAAATAAAAAAAAACTCAACGCTGTTTAATGCACTGCTGATGTATGCTTTAATCATTTTAAAGTTTACTTTAAATTTGAGGAACTCTATTAACTATTTTGCTTTCTTTAGTTTACTTCAAGTATTCTGACACTGTACACAAACTGGCATGTTAAGGATGATTCTGCATATGTTTTCCACGGTATTACGCAATAATATAAAGCGAAACAGATGCTTTTCAACCTGTTCATGTCTAATTCTCTAAAAACCAGACATTCAAAGCATATTCTGCTCCCAGAGATTCTGTATGGAACTTCAGTGGCATGCAATAGA
>JXCR01129101.1:8946-31674 GCA_002079205.1 Phalaenopsis hybrid cultivar
ACGAGCTAAACACGAGCAAAGATTTGTCCGTTCGTGTCTGAGTAGTATTTTTAAAAAAATTAATTGACTACAAGGCTATAAAGATTTAAGATCAATTAAAAGTATTAATTAATAAAATAGAATAAAAATTATTAAATTAGATTCAGATGATGTTTTAATGTAAACAATAATTTTTAAAATCTTGCTCTAACCCTTAACATCTTATGGCTACGTGATTAGGGTTGTCAAAACTATTCTTTGTTCGTGAGCAGCTCGTGCTCGACTCGCTAAGCAAACAAGCCAAACACTAACACACTTTTTGAGCTCAAAATATATCTTTTTGTATACTTATTCACTAGTCATAAAAAAATAGTTTTTCAAGGAAAAAAAAATTGATATTTTAATATTTCCATTGAAATTATCGAATTATTCCTTTTTTAGGGAAGGTATAAACATGAACATTCGGCTTAAAAAGAGAGCGAAGAGATATTAATATTGAGTTGTTGACAAATTAAATGCATTATTTAACCAAATAATAATAATAATAATAATAATTAGGACACGTAGAACAATAGTTTTAGTTGGCATATTTATTAATAATAAGGCTAAAATTCTATTATTAATTAAATTGTTTAATTAGTTATGTGTACATATAACATAAAGCCATATTTACAAAACATTAATTAAAGTGATTAAGAATATTATTATGCTGATTACGTGAATTAAAATATTAATTATGAAAGATGATTAGTTAGTTTATATCTTTATAAAATTATGATTAAATAGTTAAGTTTTTCATTGGAAAAAAGCTATTTTTTTTTACTCACTTTTTTTTTTGACAAAACCTATTTTATGGAGATGAAATTTTGGTGGGATAAACCTTCAATTAGATAAAAATTGCTAGAACTCATTTCCATTTTTACTCACATTAAACTATATGAAGAGAATTTTTTTTTTTTTCAAATTTTGAATGATAGTAATATTTTTTTATAGGTTAAGGGCTAATTTATCTATTTGAGCTATAAGAATTTCTTAAAAATCATTTTGAGATCATTTATTATATAGCCTAAGATATATTTTAGTAATGTCTAGAGATCATATGTTATCTTATATAAGCTTGTAATGTATACTTTTTTCCATATGTGTTCCTCTTTGTCCTCATAAATATATATTAGAAAGAAGGGCTTGACATCTCCTTATCATAAACGCATGCACACACGCGCGCGCACACACACACACAGAGAGAGAGAGAGAGAGAGAGAGAGAGGTGTGTGTGTGTGTGTGTGTGGAAGAGGGCCATCAACTTAGAGAAGAAATGGATATGTCTTTCCAAGTGTTGGTAAGATGGAGATGTAAAATTTGTAAGAGAAGAAGTGATATTAAAAGATTCACTTTTGTCAAAAGAAGAAGCTTTTAATCATTATAAGGGAAAATTATCAATCATTATCATCACAAATTAGGTTAAGAAAACAATAACAAAATTAATAACATTTGCATTATAATATATGGTTGNCTCATTTTCCGTACACCATTGGTCCTTTTTTTCAAGATGCTAAATTACTTTATGATTAACCACGATCAAATATAAGAATAACATAAGAGTTGGTAACTATATTGCATAAAAATTAGATAAATTACTTCCAGGAGATCGCTAATTAAGAAATTGATTTTGCAACATTTTTATCATCGCATAGCTCATATGAAAATGACCTGCGGTTACCACACACACCAACAACTGTAATATTTCAGCGCTCATTTGAAGCTTTCATGATATGGCTCTATTTTTAATTATTTTTTTTTTTTATTGTTTTTTAGTGGTATTTTTTGTCTTGTTTATATGTAATTTTTCAGACTTTATCATGATTTTTTTTCAACGTTTTGTGATTGCAAATATATCCTTATTTTTCCACTTATATGTTTGCCATATGCCCTTATTAGGATCCCGCATGAGCTTTGATCTTGATACCACTGTCGATACATTTCTAAGGTTAAATACATATTTTCATGCATAGGTTGATGATATCAAGATGTTATAAGTGTAGATATTAAATTTTTTGTGTTAGATATGTTATTACATATGATGTGTCCGGTATGTATTTAAATTTTCCTAAATTGTATATAAATCTAATACTTCGGGATGTGTTTGCATATAGGGCTGTCAAAACGGCTCGTTGTTCGCAAACAGCTCGTGAGCGGCTCGTTAAGAAGCTCGTGTTAGGCTCGTTCGTTGGGTTAACGAGCTAAACACGAACAAAAATTTGTTCGTTCGTGTTCGGCTCGTTTTGGCTCGAAATAATACTCATTGATTACATATACATATGTCTGAGTAGTATTTTTAAAAAATTTAATTGACTACAAGGCTATAAAGATTTAAAATCAGTTAAAAGTATTAATTAATGAAATAGAATAAAAATTATTAAATTAGATTCAAATGATGTTTTAATGTAAACAATAATTTTTAAATCTTGCTCAAACCCTTAACATCTTATGACTACGTGATTAGGGTTGTCAAAACAACTCTTTGTTCGTGAACAGCTCGTGCTCAGCTCGCTAAGCAAACAAGTCAAACACGAACACACTTTGTGAGCTCGAAATATAAACGAGCAGAACACGAGCTGAGTCTGGGCTCGCTCATGTTCCGCTCATTTACACCCCTATTCACATACTTATTCACTAGTTATAAAAAAATAGTTTTTCAAGGAAAAAAAAAATGCTATTTTAATATTTCCATTGAAATTATCGGATTATTCCTTTTTTAGGGAAAGTATAAACATGAACATTCGGCCTAAAAAGAGAGCGAAGAGATATTAATATTAACTTGTTGACCGATTAAATGCATTATTTAACCAAATAATAATAATAATAATAATAATAATAATAATAATAATAATAATAATAATAATAATTTAGGACACGTAGAGAAGAAGGCAGTTATTTTCTCTTACTTTCAAATTTGAATGGATCTACAATAGTTTTAGTTGGCATGTTTCTTAATAATAAGGATAAAATTCTATCATTAATTAAATTTTTTAATTAGTTATGTGTACATATAACATAAAGCCATATTTACTAAACATTAATTAAAGTGATTAAGAATATGATTATGCTGATTACGTGAATTAAAATATTAATTAATAAAAATGATTTGTTAGTTTATATCTTTATAAAATTATGATTAAATAGTTAAGTTTTTCATTGGGAAAAAGCTATTTTTTTTACTCACTTTTCTTTGACAAAGCCTATTTTATGGAGATGAAATTTTGGTGGGATAAACCTTCAATTAGATAAAAATTGCTAGAACTCATTTCCATTTTTATTCACATTAAACTATATAAAGAGATTTTTTTTGTTCAAATTTTGCATGATAGTAATATTTTTTTTATGGGTTAAGAGCTAATTTATCTATTTGAGCTATAAGAATTTCTTAAAAATCATTTGTTATTGTAACAATCATTTTGAGATCATTTATTATATAGCCTAAGATATATTTTATTAATGTCTAGAGATCATATGTTATCTTATATAAGCTTATAATAAATACTTTTTTTCCATGTGTTCCTCTATGTCCTCATAAATATATATTAGAAAGAAGGGCTTGACATCTCCTTATTATAAACTTGTGCACACACGCACAAAGGGAGAGAGAGAGAGAGAGAGCGAGAGAGAGAGAGAGAGAGAGAGAGAGAGAGAGAGAGAGAAGTGTGTGTGTGTGGAAAAGGGCCATCAACTTAGAGAAGAAATGGATATGAGAGAGAGAGAGGGAGAAGTGTGTGTGTGTGTGTGTTTGTGGAAAAGGGCCATCAACTTAGAGAAGAAATGGATATGTCTTTCCAAGTGTTGGTAAGATGGAGATGTAAAATTTATAAGAGAAGAAGTGATGTTAAAAGATTCACTTTTGTCTGAAGAAGAAGCTTTAGATCATTATAAAGGAAAATAATCAATCATTATCATCACAAATTAGGTTATGAGAGCAAAAACAAAATTAATAACATTTGCATTATAATATATGGTTGTGTTCCTTCTCAGTTATTATGATAAACATTGGCATATCCGTCATTATTTTCATTTTCGTATGAAGAAATTTTCTTATTTTACTCTTTTCTTTAAGCTTAGTATAATAATTTNACAAAGTGGAATATCTGTCATTATTTTCATTTTCGTATGAAGAAATTTTCTTATTTTACTCTTTTCTTGAAGCTAAGTATAATAATTTGTCTTAGTGTGCCCATAAAAATATATTGACATCATCTAAATATATAAATTTTATGACTTATATTCATGACCTATAGCGTACTTCTTATATAATCTTATTTTCATTTTCTTTGAAATTCTTAGTATTATTATAACACCTTATAACTAGGTTTATTTATAAATTTTCGATTTGAGCTTGTAAGAGGCAAAGATCAAAATTAACAAGTTTAAAGGCAAAAATATTTATGTTTTGGAATATTTAGATAGTGAAACATCTTTATCAAAGAAAGGCCCCTCAACTATTGAAAGGTGTATGGCCACCTTAGTGAGGTTTTGTGAGTCTTTGTGATTTCTAGAGTATTGTGAGNTATAATCTTATTTTTATTTTCATTGAAATTCTTAGTATTATTATAACACCTTATAACTAGGTTTATTTATAAATTTTTTATTTGAGCTTGCAAGAGGCAAAAATCAAAATTAACAAGTTTGATGGCAAAAATATTTATGTTTTGGAATATTTAGATTGTGAAACATCTTCATTAAAGAAAGGCCCATCAACTATTGAAAGGTGTATGGCCACCTTAGTGAGGTTTTGTGAGTCTTTGTGATTTCTAGAGTATTGTGAGTCTTGTAAGCGTCTATTGGAGTCAGATAAGTCAGGTAACTTCAGAGGAGTCCTTTGGGAAACATTTGAGATAAGTATTTGTATCTCTTTCTTTAAGTTTTGTACTTTGAATTTGAGTTTTATAAATATGTTTTATTTTGTTATTCTCATAAATTTTGAGTAGTTTTCTTCTTTCTCATTGCAATAAGAAGTAATCATGTGGAGGATTTGATTTGTTTAAAATTACTTTTATTCTAAAAATTTGTGATGGTATTTTCATTGGTTCTTCATTCACTTTGCAAATTGGCCACTTGTATTATTAAAATTTGTTGAGAAACTTAATGACCCAAGAGGACTAAGATTTAACCAACTAGTGAGTACCACATTTCACTTTGGAAAAGTCATGGCGATCGTTCAAGGGGAGTGCAAATAGATAGACAGATAAGATATGGTGAACATATAATTGATGTTTCTAGGGTGACAGGCTAGATTCTTTTATCAATTTTGTCTAGAGTTGGAACTAAGGGTCATTGGTAGGTCCTATAGAGAGGGCACAGTGAGTAATCTAAAAGTGGGAGGCTAGAACCTACCCAACATTACTATACATGCCGACACCAACTTTAGATTAGTCAATATTTTTTATGCTTGGAAGAAGTAAAGAATAGGTATACTCATATTTGTCGCAATTTATCAGTTAAACCTCCAAGCATTTGTAATCCTACATTGATTATGAATTATTTGCAAGGGGAAAGTCTCTTTATATATTTTGAACTTTCTAATTTTAGTTATTTTGAATCTCTGCATTTACTTTTAATTTGCACTTGTAGGAATTAGTAAACTTTATTTCAAACATGTTTAAAGTAAAGGTTTTTCTTTGTCAAATACATAAAGTTGTCACTTTCCCTGCGGGATCGATACTACGTTTTTAAAGAAAACTTTATATTACTTGAAACGATACGTATTCTTGCGTAGTACCCTAGTGTGAAAACTATTACTTTAAATTTTATAACATTACATTTATTCTCACTAGAAGCTAAATATAAATTGGCTCAAGTTTTTTTTCATATAATGGAACATAAATATCTGCGTAATTACGAGTCGGGTCAATGACTGATTTTATCCTTAGTAAAGCCCACATTTTTCCTATCTCCACTCATTTTTCAGATATTTGGGATGTTGGTGAGTGCTTGAGAGAGCAAGGGAAAGCTCCATCTTCTTCCTCAAGAAGCTATGAGCTTTCTTGAAGTTTAGAGCTTGGAGCAAGGAAAAAGGAGGAGGAACCTTCATCTTCTTTAAGGAGAAGCTCAAGTGAGTTGGCCATCTTCCAACTTCTTCTTCTCCTTTACCTTTCTCCTTCCTCTCCAGCTTTTTCTTCCATCTCAAGCGAGCTCTTCAGAGAGCACAACTAAGAGAGCTTTATCCAAGCATAGAGGAAGAAAGATTCTGGTGAGGTCATGGTCTAACTTCATCCTTTGTTGGAGAAAGACTACTCAAGTGAAATTTTACTGTGATCTCTCTTGCGATGAGAGCTTCCTCATTTTTTTAGGTAAAGACATGCATGGGCTTCTCTCCTACCGTTAGAAGATATTCATCCTACAAGAAAAAATGCATCTAGAACCTTCAGGTTGGTGAGATTCGCAAAGCCCCTTAGCTTTTTCTTTCTTAGACGACACTAGGAGTAGATTTTGCTAAGTGCTTGTGGGTTTGGTCGCCCACACGAGACAGGTTGACTTGCAACCCAAAATCATATGACTTAATCAAACACCCATTATTGGATGGTCCTATTGGTTGAATGAAACTGGTCGGCTCGGCCACACACCTTTTGATTGGCCAGTTTTGTGGTGTTGTCGTGGGTTCGGTCGCCCATTCTAGGCAACTTTGGTGACCGACACTAGTTGGCGTGGCCATACGTTAACTGACTGGTCATTTATTTCTTAAAGGAAGCCCTAAGTTAGAAAGCACATGTGTGGAAAAATCCTTTGTGAAGCTAACTGTGTTTCCTTGCAAGCCTTAGCCCCAATCCTAGTGGGTCGGAATCTCAATTATCCACAGCTTTGACACCTTCAACCTTCCTTGGAGGGGTTGGAATAGTTTGATCTTAAATAATGGAAAAAACTTTGTAGCTAGCCCATTCTACACAATCATTGAGGGGTTATAGAATGGAAAAAGTTTTGTAACTAGTCCATCTTACAAACAGTGAATGACTTCTCCTATGAAAAATCAGAGGATGAAGTTCTCCGCATTCCTCACTAAAATCAGAGGCGGCCATTTCACATATCCAAGAGCTAAAACCCCAAGCTTCTATGTTAGAGCGTTAGCTGAGTTTGGCTCGCTATCGATTGTGATTAATCACATCTTGCACATTGCATTTATGCTTGCATGCTTATGAGTTCAGTCACTCACTCTATGCAAATTATTTGGTTGATCCTAGTTGGCCCGACCACATTTCTATTGATTGGTCAATCATGTGTGTGATTTATATGTTTTATGTCACACACTACACTTTGTCTAAACCAGCAGCCCTAACCCGGTTGGCATTTTACATTGTCTCGGTCAACCACCCTGATCTAGTCGGCATTACATTTTTCCTCAACCAGCCTCCCCGACTCGGTTAGCACTACGTCTTGCCTTGACTGGCCTCCCCGATCCCGTCGTCATTACACTTTGCCTCAACCGACCGCCTTGGCTAGTTTGACATTGCACTTTGGTCCAACCAGTTGCACCGGCCCGGTAACAACGACTTGTTATATACCTAAAAATACACGAATTTGACACCACTACTAGAACATTTAAATATCTGACAATGGCGCCAAAAACTTGATGCAACTTTTAATATGCAAAAATTTATGAACCCAGATTTATATATTTATTAATGATTTGTAAAGTCACATTTCAAACACAATTATACGTAGCGCTCAAGTAATACAGGGATCTAGTGGACTCCCGTTTATCGATCCCACAGGGAAGCGAAGTAAGAGGTCCTTAGTCAAATTCTAGTCTACTACAATTAGTACTTAGTTTGGAATGTCGATTAAAATGATGTNTTTTGTATTTGAGTTTTATAAATATGTTTTGTTTTGTTATTCCCATGAATTCTGAGTAGTTTTCCTCTTCTCCTTGCAATAAGAAGTAATCATGTGGTGGATTTGATTTGTTTAAAACTATTTTTATTCTAAAAATTTGTGAGGTATTTTCACTGATTCTTCATTTACTTTGTAAATTGACCACTTTTATTGTTAAAATTTGTTGAGAAACTTAATTACCCAAGAGGGCTAAGATTTCACCAACTAGTTAGTACCACATTTCACTTTGGAAAAGTCATAGTGATCGTTCAAGGGGAGTGCAATTAAATAGGGAGATAAGATATGGTGGGCTTAGAATTGATATTTCTAGAATGACAGACTAGATTCTTTTATCAAATTGGTCTAGAGTTGGAACTAAGGGTCACTGATAGGTCCTATAGAGAGGGCATAGTGGGTAATCTAAAGATGAGATGCTAGAACTTACCCAACACTACTATACATGCCGACACCAACTTTAGATTAGTTAATATTTTTTATGCTTGGAAGACATAAAGAATATGTATACTCCCATTTGTCACAATTCATCAGTTAAACCTCTAAGCATTTATAATCCTACATTGACTATGAATTATTTGCAAGGGAAAAGTCTCTTTACATATTTTGAACTTTCTAATTTTAGTTATTTTTGAATCTCTGCATTTACTTTTAATTTGAACTTGTAGGAATTAGTAAACTTTATTTCACACCTGTTTAAATTAAAGTTTTTTCTTTGTCAAATACATAAAGTTACCGTTTTCCCTGTGAGATCGATACTGGGATTTTTAAAGAAAATTCTATATTACTTGAAACGATACGTATACTTGCGCAGTACCCTAATGTGAAAACTATTACTTTAAATTTTATAACATTACATTTATTCTCACTAGCCGCTAAATATAAATTAATTCAGGTTTTTTTTCATATTCTGGAACATAAATATCAACATAAATGCGGGTCGGGTCAATGACTGATTTTATCCTTAGCAAAGCCCACATTTTTCCTATCTCCACTCATTTTTCAGATATTTTGGATGTTGGTGAGTGCTTGAGAGGGTAAGAGAAAGCTCCATCTTCTTCCTCAAGAAGCTATGAGCTTTCTTGGAGTTTCGAGCTTGGAGAAAGGAAAAAGGAGGAGGACCCTTCATCTTCCTTAAGGAGAAGCTCAAGTGAGTTGGCCATCCTCCAGCTTCTTCTTCTCCTTCACCTTTCTCCTTCCTCTCCAACTTTTTCTTCCATCTCAAGCGAGCTCTTCAGGGAGCACGACTAAGGGAGCTTTATCCAAGCATAGAGAAAGAAAGATTCCGGTGAGGTCATGGTCTAGCGTCATCCTTTGTTGGAGGACTACTCTGGTGAAATTTTCCTGTGATCTCTCCTGCAAGGAGACCTTCCTCATTTTTTGGGTAACGACTTGCATGGGCTTCTCGCTTACCGTTAGAAGAGCTTCATCCTACAAGAAGAAATGCATCTAAAACCTTCAGGGTGGTGAGATTCTCAAAGCCCCTTAGCTTTTCTTTTCTTAGCCAGCACTAGGAGTAGATTTTGCTAGGTGCTTGTGGGTTTGGTCGCCCATACGAGGCAGGTCTGGCTTGCAACCCGAAATCATACGACTCGATCAAACACCCATTATCAGATGATCTTATTGGTTGAATGAAACTGGTCGGCTCGGCCACACACCTTTTGATTGGCCAGTTTTGCGGTGTCATCGTGGGTTCGGTCGCCCATTCTAGGCAACTTAGCTGATCGACCCTAGTCGGCACGGCCATACGTCAATTGATTGGTCATTTATTTCCTAACGGAAGCCCTATGTTAGGAAACACATGTGTGGAGAAATACTTTGTGAAGCCAACTGTGTTTCCTTGCAAGCCTTAGTAGGTCGAATTCTCAATTATCCATAGCTTTGGCACCTACAACCTTCCTTGGAGGGGTTGGAATAGTTTGATCTCGAATAATTGAAAAAGCTTTATAGCTAGCCAATTCTACACAATCATTGAGGGGTATAGAATGGAAAACATTTTGTAACTAGTCCATCCTACAAGCGATGAATGACTTCTCCTATAAAAAATCAGAGGATGAAGTTCTCCACATTACTCACCAAAATCAGAGGCGGCCATGTCACATCCAAGACCTAAAACCCTAAGCTCCTATTTTAGAGCGTCAGCTGAGTTTGGTTGTCTATTGATTGTGATTAATCGCATCTTGCACATTGCATTTATGCTTGCATGCTTGTGGGTTTGGTCACTCACTCTATGCAAATTATTTGGTTGATCCTAGTCGGCCCGACCACATTTCTATTGATTTTTCAATCATGTGTGTGATTTATATGTTGCATGTCACACACTACACTTTGCCAAAACCAGCAGCCCTAACCCGGTTGGCATTTTACATTGCCTCAATCAACCACCCTAATCTAGTTGGCATTACAATTTTCCTCAATCAGCCCCCCCGACCAGTTTAGCACTACATCTTGTCTTGACCGACCTCCCCATTCCGTCGTATTACACTTTTCCTCGATCAACCGCCTTGGTTGGTTTGACATTGCACCAACCAGCTGCACCGACCCGATCGACTGACCACTTTGGTCTGAGCGGCCAACATAGGCCAATCAACGAGCCACTTTGGTTCAACCAGCCGGTCCAGCCTGGTCGACCAATCACATTGGTATAGTTGACCACCTTAGTTCGACTAAACCCTTTGACTACGTCACTCCAAGTTGGCCACCCCAGTCAGTCCAGCAGGTCTAAAAGTTAACTTTACTTGCATCTTGTGTGTCTTGAATGTGCATTAATGTTTCTTGTATGATACTTAGCGTAATCTTCATCACATAGTTGAGTCGCATTTTGAGTGTTCATTCATACACTCACCCCACTTGGATGATTCTCTCTAGTTAGAATCATCATTCTCTTGAGTTAATGCCCTTTGCGTTACACTCGCTCAATTAGGCTAATGCCTCCATGACATGCACACATCTTTTGAACCAATTCCTTCCCAATACGCTCACCACTTGAGTCAATGCCCTTCACGGTATACTCATTCTCTTGGTTCATGCCTCCATGATACACTCATCCTTTTGAGTCACTATCTCCATAGTATACCCATCCTTTGGGCTGTTGCCTCCATGACACACCCACCCTTATGAGTCACTATCATCACAACACACGTTATCTTTAGGTCACTTCCCCCACGATACACCCATGTTTTTGGGTAACTACCTCCGCAGCACACTCATTTCTTTGGGCCACTGCCTCCAATGCATGCACACTCTTTCAGTTCACTACTTCCATGACAAACCTATTCTTTGGGTCATTGCCTCCATGGCACTCCCATCCTTTGAGTTGCTACCTCTATGGCACACCCACCTTTTTTGGTTATGCCTCTATGACACACCCATCCCTTTGGGCCTCCACATCCATGGCACGCTCCTCACCACTTTTAACATATGATTGCTTGCATTTGCATCTGTATGTGTCCATCGATAGCAAACCAGACTTGATAAGCGAGTGATCCCATGTCGGTCTTGAAGTCTTAATGAGCATTGTTTGTCGGGTCGATCCCATCAAGCAATGCAAGTTAAAGCTTTGGGATTGACATGAGTATGCCTTTGCTATGGATCCAAAAGGTCTAACTTGTGTCACGTTGCATGTTACGGGTCCGTATTTAATGACCCTTATTTTAAAACGAAAAAATATATTTTTTTCTTCTTATTACATTTGTAATAATTTTAAAATTATGCATGTAGCAAACTAGACCATATATAAGGCCACCCCTTTTTCAAAATATATCCTAGGTGACACACTTTAAATTCCTTAGATTTTTAGGAAAAGGAGGGTATGAAGACCCCATCAAATTCATACATACTTAAAGACTTATCCTGAGCACTTAGATGTTGTTTAGTACACTTCTCGTTAAATTGTGTGTTAGGTTGGGACTAGGATACTATGTAGTATTTTTTATGCCTCTGGCTATTGTTCTCTGTTGATTTGATTATTCTAGCCAAGCATCACTTTTGTGTTTTTTTGGTGTGCTTGCATGTTCAATATGCATGGTAGTATATTAGGATATTCTTTTGCAGGGAGTCATGACTATATATATGCACACACACATGAACCATTAAGGGGGAGCATGTAATGATTTCTACTAACCCTTTGTTTGCAGGTGTTATTTGGCTCTCCCAACAAAAATGGCATAGCTCAAATATGATTGTATGAGTTAACCCCTGCTAACACTCTTCTGCATGTCGAGTCTTTATTTTCTCTTTCAAATGTATGGAGTCCCTAGGCTGAGTCTGTATCAGAAATAAGGTATGTGCTTGGGTTTCAAGGCGGACAATGCATCGAACCACGTGATGAGGATCAAGAGCAGTAGCTCGTGTCTCATACCTTAAGGTTGAATTCCATATTTTTGCATAGATTCTATCACTGAGGGGTAAGTAAGTTGTGTGGAAAAAAATTGAAATGTTATGATTTTGAGAAAAGAAAATGTTAGCCACTTTAATTAGGCATCAATAAGATTTTATAAACTCTTTAATTGATTAAAAATCAGCCATCCAAATTATCATGGGTGAAATTAGTTCTCTAGATCCAAGTCATATTGAATTTTGTTTTTTTTCAAATCCAAAACTTTGTTAGTTAATATAGTTCATCTTTTAGTTTCATATATATAGGGTTAATTCTACTTTTTCTTGATCTATCTATTTGGATCATCATAATAACAACTAACTGATCTAAATTTAGGGTTTTGTATTCAATACCTATAAAATGATACTTATGTTCACTCTCTATTACTGATTTGACCATGTTACCTTAGGCAATTTCCATCTCAGAGCAGTGTATAAACATTTTTTAGATATAGGTAGATGAGTTTGACTACATATTTTGAGAGAGTTAAAGTAAAATAATTATTAAGAGTAAAATTATTTTATTTTATGAATTTGTTCTTTATAATGATAAGTTAAACACTACTACAAAAGTTATATGCGCCATTCATCCCAAAACAAACCTGTGAAATATGAGAGAAAATTTCAAAGCAAGTTGAGCTTAACCCACTTGTGACCCAATCTTAAATAAGTTGTAGAAGTATCTGTTAGAAACATTTTCATTCTTTGGAAAGAACACCGAGAAGTTATGAGGTTGACAATATAAAATTGATTATTCTTTAACGTTTAAAAGAACACATTTAAAACTAAAATTCATATTTTAATTCAAATCTTTAATTAAACTAAATATAAGGTGAAGCTCCACATAAGAAATTAATAGCTTAGGTTCATTACAACATTGTTATTATTTTATGATAGATAATTTCTATTGCTAACATAAACAATTACACCACATAAAGGAGGTTTATGTTAGGTTGATTGTCATAAATTGTCAATTGGATAAATCTTAATCATATTCTTGTATTATGATGAGAAAAAAAGACATGTTTTGTAGAATATTTATTTCAAATTTTTACAGGTTTTTGCAACAATTATTCAGTTTGCATAACCTTCATAGATTTGTGATGGCATGTTAGCATAAAGTAGTCATAAAAATGCAAAATAAATAAATAAATAAATAAAGGGTAATGAGGTAGAAATAGAAAAATGAACTCAGAAGTTGTCTATACTCATGTATGAGTGGCCAACTATCAAACCCACAAGCACATTGCTCCTTCATAGAGCGTTGTTGTCATTTGGACAAGTTGTATTGAGGCTAATAAAGTTAACACATATTTGTCACTTATCTATTGCCTTTCAGTCTATCACAATGTTCTCCACCGAATCAAAGTATTGGACTTCTTGATTTACCCCTTATCCAAAAGCATTGTATTTCTTCATTTATTGATTTCACCAACATGAGGGACATTGATCTCATCTTCTATTTGATTGCTCAAGCCAAGGGGTTGATGGTAAGCCAGTAGTAGGCTACATTGGAAAAGGCTCCTAACATTTCTTTGGTCAACCTGACAAACACATCTAGGTACTTGTGAAGCATCTAGATGATTCCCTCTTACAACCTACAACAAAAGACGTGCTTACTTGGAAAATTTTACCATTCTTACTATTCATGATAGAAATTTCTTTAATTGTCGTGTTAGTCTCTAGGCCACTTCCTCATTGGGTATCCAACTCTAGTCTTCCTGATGTATGTTGTTAACAACTTGTTGGTAGCAAGTGTGTGATTGCTCCAAATCTCCTTTGATGATGATGATCACTCTATGACCAAAGAAGTTTACTGTTACGTTGTAGGTCAAGATTACTATTTTGCAAGTAATGAGCAGTGATTTACTAAACATGGTATTATAGGTCACCGTCGGTCGTGATAAATTTGACATATCATTAAATTTCTTGACACCTTCCTCTAAGGTGGTTGGCAGACCTAGAACTCTCGCTGCTTTTTTTCTTTCTCTAAAAAATCCATATAAGTGCTCATACATGATCATCAGATGCTCAGCTTTAAGGTTCACTTATTGAATATGTACTTGTATAAAATATTCACCAAACTCTCAATATCCATGTGGATGTTTCCAATTTGGAAATTGTCGATGAGGGTGATGATAATGATCATGTCATTGAAAGGGTTTATCCTAGCAGGCAAGTCTTCCTTTGTAAGTGGGTTGAGGGATGACACACAACTTGTGATTGGGATAAGGCAGTTCACCTAATAAAATTCTCTTCAGGCTTGCACACCGGAAGGCTTCAATCTCATCTCCTCTAAGGATGGCTAGGATAATATCTACGATGTGTATGGCGTGAGAATGAGCTAACACATTGTGGTCTTCGTCTCATAAACTCTTTTCATATTATTAAGTGACAGCTCCTAGAAAATATTTTTTTTTCATTATTTTTGCTCTAATAAGCTCTTTGATCAGGTTCTAGTGGTGTCAACACTCCTTTGTGTTATGTCCTTCGTTGTGGTGGTAAATGCAATATCTTTTCGGGTTACAAGCATATCTTCAAACTTTCATTGAGTGAGATACTAGAATAAGTCCTTATTTTGGATGGACTCCATAACATTAGCCATTAAGACTCTCACCAGAGTCAATTAGTAGATCCATGAGTCAAAGGTGGTGGGCTCTCAAGCTAGAAATCCATCCATCACTCCTAAATATGCACCCTTACCATGTTGGAGTGTATTGTCTTCTCCCTTTGGTAAAGGTAAGGATAGTTATCCCCATACTCAGGTTAAGTTGCATGTCACAGAGGGTGACTTAATTTCCATTAGCTCCTGTAGAAGCTCCTTAGTGATCATGTTAGTGTGGTCGCTCAAACCTTTGGAGAATCAAAGGCTAGTTGTACTCTTTCACACTTAAATGATTTTTGTCGAGCTCTAAAAACTTTGTGAGTGTCTTTGGCCATTGCAGTCTAAATGCTAATGTAAAAAGCATTCCCCTAGTCTCTTAGTGAGGGCTACATGAGCGATTGTGGATTATATGTCTCACAACTCTAGCATCTCTTTTTGAAAATGAGTTATGAAGGTTTTTAGTGACTCTTTGTGTCCCTATTGTAGTTGTAAAATCATCTGATAATTCTTTCAAGATTTCTGCTCACTAAAGAACTGTATCATTAATCCTTTTAAACTCTGCAAATGAGGTAATAACTCCCAGAGGTAGAATATTGAACCATCAATGGGCGGACTCCTTTAGGTTCATAAAGAAGATTCAACAATATATTGCATCGTTTATCCTCAATAGGCATATTATTGAATCGAACAAAGTGATGTAATCAGATAGGCCAAATTTTCCTCAATAGGGCATTAGATTTAGGATCTTGAAGCATTCAGGTACTAAGCTTCAGAGATCTATATAGAAAAAACATTATTTGGTGGAGTAGGCCACGTCATATTGATGTGCCTTTGCCTTCAACAAACCAAGGAAGCTGATCCCACGCTATCAAGATGGTATGTGTCGTTGTTCGCACTTAGAGGTAGTGATAAAACTCTCAGGGTGTTGGCCCCAGATCTCATATTATATGCGAAAATGGTGTTTGGGATGATGGAACCACCCCTTAAGAAAGATCTCTTTGATCATTTATATCATGTACTCCTTGAGCTATCAGATCTGTTGAGTTATAAAATCTCAGATGCATTCCATGTCACTTGTGATTTTGTGATGGATTTGTTCTCACTTTGATATTCATTTCTTATTTGTATGATGATTCATGCTCACTGCACCTTTTTAGGGTGTTGAACCCAAATTTGTTATCTAATCAAACCAATGGAAAACACTGTAAACAAAGACATTATGAAAGTATGTTGAGGAATGAAAATACATATGAAAGATAAATGAGAGAAATTCTCTTATATTCTTTCTTTTTGGAAAAAGGATCTAAAAGTCCCTATTAAATATAATTATCTCGATTTGTAGTGGTTTTGACTTTCATGAAAAGGCGTATTTGGGCCTATCCCGCCCAAAACTCTTGAGCTATGGGTCCCTCAACTCCTTATTACCCTTGTGATCGTGATCTAGGATTCTGAAAGGATTTGACCCCTTGTTGGGACATTGAGATGTGAAAGTTAATTATTCAATCCCAAGTGGATATTTCCCAGCATCCGACCATGGGTGCTTGACTGCTTGCTCATCCTTTGGCATTCGTCTTTAGTCGGTTGGCCATTAGTCACTCGGTTTTGGTCACCCGGTCCCGAGTACTTAACTTTTGTAGGCTGCCTTTAAATATTTGGTCTCAGTTGCCCAATCTTGAGTGCTCGACTTAAATCACTCGACCTTGATGACTCAATCCCGTACCCTTCGTTTTCTAGACTAAAGTTGTATCTTGTGAACCAATCTATTATCCCTACTTCTTCACAATAACTTCCATTAATTAATGTATTATGAGCCATCTGATCCTCGATGATCTGAATTGTCTAATACGTGATGATCTGAATAGTCGTTGTTTGGCTATACAAAATGTGAATCTAAAAGCTTAGTCTTTAGATTTGTAAAGACGTAAGAATTAATTGTTATGTACGAAAATTTCCCTAAAAAAATTTTGATGCAGCAATTTTCTTGTCAAATTTTGTATGTGCGCACGTGTGTGTGCCGCGTACCGCGCCTGTTGGTTGGCATCTACTGTATAAGACCCCAAATGTCAGCGGTTCAAATCCCCTCTGTCTCAATTGACCTTAAGGAGGTGGTACTTTAATTGTTAGACACATTAGAGTTGACTGGAAGATTGTATAGCATGCCTTTGGGCATTCCTTTGTGTGTATATATATTCTTTTTGTGGGGGGGGCGGGTGGCGGGGGGCAGGCGCGATGGGTGCACATTGGCTGCTATATCCACCCAGCACCAATATTGATTTGATTTGAGGTTTTTTGAATTATTCCAAAAATAGTTCATAATCAATATAATCATAAATGCTCATGGGATCATTATAAATGCCCACCTACAGCTTTAATACTAATAATACTATTTATTTTCACCTCCTACCACTTACTTTTATGTATTTACATATCTAATACATAAATTTTAGTTTATATATATACATCATTTTTTAATGCATGAAAATAAATCGGTGGACAAGTATACTAATTTATTGAACACCACTTTTTTTTTTTTTTTTTTATTGTGCAGCAATTACATGCATAGCGCCCAAACATTGCTATTTACAAAACTAACACCCTCTTTCATCCAGAGCGATTATTGTGTGCGGAGAGCGCACGCAGCTCTCTGATCACAGATAATTAGACCTTTCATCCATTTGCTGAATTCCCGCATAAACATTAAAATTCATAATTTATTAGAGCGTTTACGTCTTTCCCTCAATAACAACACTATGAATAGTTCGTGTTTTCCAATGAGAGGGAGTAATTATAAATATTTATATTTATGATATATATTGAAATAAAATAAAGCTTGATAAGAGGAGAATCTCTCAAACTAAAAATTCTAATTTATAATTATAAGTATTTTATTTCTGAGTTTGCAATGGAATAAGATTGCTATCTTTAAAAGTTCCCCTTAAATTGTGGGTATGGTAGGAATAAATATTTTAAATTTATAAAATACAAAAGAAAAATTTATAGACTTATCACACAATTCTTATGTATTTACATATCTAAATCCCGAATTTTGATATTTACACTTATATAATACTATGGTGTCATAATCATATGCATGAAAAAATGTATTTCATTTTTGAAATGATACTGGCGGTAATACTTTTGATGTAAAGTAAAAGATTAGAGATGTATGCATTTAAATACATGTACATCCGCATGGATCCCTAAGCAGTCGGGCGGTCCAGATCAAACGCTAATAATCATGATACTGACCAACTGAGTGAAATCATAGCTGACCGGTCTTCCTAAGGCCAACTAACCGAAGACCATCTAGGATGGTTGTGAGGCTGATAACCCTATGAACATTGTGACACTCTCTCAAATACTCCCTCCAAAGAATACCAATAAGAAGACCAGCCAACCGACCATGCTAGAGCCAGCCAGTCACTGTACTCAAAGCTGATTGGCCAGGATCACCCACATCCAGTTGAAACAACTAGTTGATACCAGCTTGATCAACCGACTTAAGGATCCATCATTTGAAGGATCCAAGCGAAACAGCCAACTGATACCAGCTTGGTCAACCGACTTAAGGAACCATTGGTTGAAGGATCCAGAAACATCGAATGACGCTTGAATCAATTATAAATATAAAAAGACAATAGCGTCATGTAACATTCATAAAAGTATGGGCATATATGTAATTTTCTACTTTATGGTCATCTATCTCCTATAAATAAAGGATCTATTGCATGTAATAATGGTTAATGTCCCTTCAATGTACACCCATACTTTTAGGGAGAGCTCTCTTCCCTTCTTCTTTGTAATTTCTATTTAGATATATAAATGGGTCACAGAGCCTGGAAATACCATAGTTTGCTTCTACGAGATAATTGTATACGTGCTCTTTTATGTTATTTGTCTCCCTCTATCTCTCTCCTCTTTAGTCCCTACTGATGTGAATCCTTGGGCGTGCTTCACATGATAAATTTGGATTCAACATCCTGAAAGGTGAGGTAAGTGTGTAACATACCGTCAATAAGAAGGGAAGCGATACTTACTAGGAGATATGGATCCTAAAAATCCTAAACATAAAGCTTTGTAAGGAGTTTTACTCAACAAATTTGGAACCTGAAACATCATTTTAGTCATTTTCTTTGAAGCCTTGGCTAGGAAACGAGTACCTCTAAACTCATGTCTGACTCCCAACTTTTGAAACGAACCAGACGACCATGTTGGCACTCTACTCGGCTAATTCTAGATGAATGATATTGTGTTCACCAAATAGAGTATTATCTCAAATACTTTTCTAATATTATGATGAATTTCGCTAACTTCTCGGGTCTAATTAATACTTGGAGAACTTGGATCCTAACAGTCGTGCCAACAGTGATTTAAAGAGGTCTGACAAGCCAAGTATTTCACAACACTTCCGCATAAAAAATTTTGGTCTCAAAGCTTGGATCAGATAAAACACTGGAGATATTTCACAACACTTCCGCATAAAGCTTGGATCTCAAAATTTTGGCCTTGTCGATCACCCCCTTGAAAGCAGCAATAAGATCCGTCTAAGATATGATGAAAGGTGAGATTTGACTTAGGCGATGATCCCATCAGGTGATTTAGTCCTTGATAAGCATAAGATACAAACTGAACGATAACGACTATCGGTCGTGAAGCGAAGATTGTCTAGTTGCAAAGATCGTTCAGTCAGTCTCGCACTCGACCCACAGTGCCTAGCACTGAAAAGCCAAACTTTAAACCCAACTCGAAAATAGCTTTGGAGATGATTCCTTGCATGTTAGAGACTAGCTCTTCAAAGGGAACAACGTAAATCAGTAGTAAGTCTATGTGGTTACACATGCTAAGGTAGCAACAAATTTCGCATAAGTCCTTACAAAAATGCGGACTGGCCAAAATAAAATGAGATTGACAAGATAAAACTTTTGTCGGGCAGTAACAATTTGACATAACAAATGATCTTTCGTGAGGTCTAAAGTATTCAACAAACACAAGCTCATCATTAAGTATTTTATCACAAAAGAATATCAAGCTAACTGTACAAAAAATGGCCTAATGATCTCGTTTCATTACATATATATATATATATATANTATAAAATCATATTAAAAGAAAAATCTAAGCTTCAGGGAGCCTACTTGAAGATCCCTGTTTATCTTTAGCACTTGAGTTATCCCCAAACGATCCCTTAGAACTAGAGTACAAGACAGTGATTTCTTCTGGATCAGTGTACTTCAGGTCAACCAAACCCAACTAGACGAACCAATCGATTGTTGTCAGGCTGCTAATTCAAAGATGCTCATCTAAAAGCTTTTATTGTCTAGGGTGGGACAAGAGCACGTAAAAAACTCCTCGGATTTCATGGTCGTCATTCCCTCCTTCAACTTGTGATTTTCATTCTCAACGATTTAAAATAGTTCTGAGACCGTATAGAGTTCTTCCTTAGCTGAAACAAGCTATTTCTCTACCACCAAGGCACACTTCTCTATTTTCTTAGTAATTTTGACCAAAACCTCAGCTCGTTCTGCAACAACGAACCATTTTGCCTTGGCTTGGTCCAAGGACATTGACTAAAGGTTTAAGACCTCCCAGACTTTCAAGTGATAACAATAAGCCTCCTTATATAGATCGGATATCTCGAGATTTCCTGAAAGACTTTGCAACTTCTAGAAATGCAGAAGGATAGATATTAAACCATGTTGATGTTAATGAACCGATCGTCCAAAGAATTGCAATTTTTTGTCATTTACCCCTGAGAAGGAACCCGACTGAAGGTAAAACCCTTCCTTTTCTTCTGAGATAGAGGGAGTGGGGGAGTCGACTTCATAACTGGCTTATTTATCTAACGGTGTGGGACTCTCCTATGAATTCACACTTCGGGTTCAGTCTTAGACCTAGTTTACTTGAGAGTCACCAGCGGACTGGCCTCACTTCTAGTGAAAGAACAATAAATGAAGTTTAACAACACGGAGTAGCCACCTATTCTTCCATTCCTTAAAAGATTTTTCTTCATCAAAATCTGAAGAAAAATCTTCTTCGAGTCGATCAGACAACCCCAGCTTCTCAATGACTTGATTAAGCTGCGTCGAGGATATAAGTATCAAAGTTAGCATGGGCCATATGTTTCATGGTCATAACAGTAAATTCACCGGTCAAAACTTGTTGAACCACTACTGTGGTCATAGAAATTGAAAAAATAAAACTCTCACCTTTTAGGTCGATTGCTCTGTTTAACACCTCGGTCGGCCTCCCTTCAACCAATGCCACTTCTTGCTCGGCTTCTTCAGCTTTGGCCTCTGCCCCGACTTCAGCCTTGGCTTTTTTCTTTGTTGTCCTTGCAGCCACCTCTTTTGCTCATTGAACCTCAAAATTGGATTATGGATACTACCACCAGTCAACAATTGACCAAACCGAGGGTCCTCATCCATAAAAAGATAAGTCACAAGTAATTAACAATGCACTCTAACCGAGAATAAAAAAAGAAGGGAATCATTTACCCACAATCTAGTTCATTTCAGACCATGCAATTTGCTAACATTGTAGGATGGAAAGTCATTTCCAGATCCCTTCTCACCAGCCGTCGGGGGGGGAGCATTGTCGACTGGTTTTAACACCCAATCAGATTCTTTCTCCATGAACGAACCACAGATACCGAGTGAAAACCAAGATGGAGAACAAGCTCTAAATGATAATGTTGCCCCCCTCTAGGGACCCTATTTGTTACATTAAAATATGATTAATAAGATTTGATTTTATGCATTTAAAAAATTCTTTGTCCTTATTGCAGTTATCACTGTTAAAAAGCAAAAAGATTGAGAAACTTAATATATACATCCAAAAATTTTCTACACGAATCTCAAAGCAGAACGACTGACTGACCACGCTAGGGCCGACTGGTCACTTTACTTATAATTGACCGATGAAGATTGCCCGACATCCAAGAGAAATAACTTGAAAATACCAGCTTAGTCGACTGACTTAAGGATCTGTCGGTTGAAGGATCTAGAAATATTAAAAGACGCTTTAAATCATTTATAAATAGAAAAAGACAAAAAAGTCCTATAACCCCTTTTTGGTCATTTATCTCCTATATATAGAGGGTCCAATTCATGGAATATGGGTTTTTGGTTTTCGATCTAGAGTCATATTTTTAGGGAGAGCTCTCTCCCCTTCTTCTTTGTAATTTATATTTAGATATATAAAATGGGTCACAAAGCTTAGGAATACCCCAGTTCGCCCATACCGGGCAAGTCTGTGCGTATTCTTTTATTTCATTTGCATCTCTCTATCTCTCTTTTCTCCGGTCATTTCCACTCCGAATCATTCAGCGTGTTTCACAGGATAGATTTGAATTCAAAAATATGTATGTCTGGTGTTAAATATGCATACACATAAAATTTATGCGGCATGTGCATATACGTAGATGCCGCTATAAAAAAATAAATACGATGAAAATACAGTTATTAGACAGGTATACACAATTGTCTTCAAAAGAATGATTAAAAAGGGAGAAGAAAGAGAGATTGGACCTAGAAAAACATAGTTTTGCTGAATTTATTCAATGATTTCAAAAAAAGCACAGACTTGGCATTTCAAGAGGAAGATTTCAACGGTATAAAAGACAAAGACAAGACATAAATTTATTCAAAATAACAATGATAGGTTTCTAAATCCATATCAGAAATGCATTGTTAGATGCATCATGCATGCGCAGATATCTCGTAATTTCATCTTTGTCATCAATTTAGGCATTAGGCTAATAATTGTATGGTCTGTTACATCATTCTGAAGAAGGAAAATTGGGTAGCTGTATATAGCAGTCATGACATTAAGTAGGAAGTAGGACCTTTCCTTCTATGATTGAATTGAAGATTTTTTTTTTTTTTTTTTTTTTTTTT